>ML778511.1:177149-202761 GCA_009831015.1 Picea engelmannii | reverse complement strand
GGCTCATCAGGGGCAGATGCTAATGCATCCAAGAAATCTTCAATAATCTCTTCAAAAGAGCTACTTAGATCATCTGCCTCGAAGAATGGAAAATCCTCTTCACTATCTTCAGATTCCAATTTTGCACATTGGGGAGTGGGGAATATCGCCTGCTCCACTAGTTCACTTAGGTCATCTTCTTCCTCCCAGGCTGGAAAATCCTCTGCACAGTCTTCATATTTCAACCCTTCTAATTGGGCAGAGAGATATTTCACCTGCTCCATCAGCTCACTAAGGGAATCCTCTTCCCCCCTGGGATATTCATCGCTTTCATAACCCACCTCAGATGCAGACGAATGGGGAGGAGAAAGGAATGATTCCTGATCCAGGTCGTCAGGATTATCCTCACAACCTATGTCAGAAATAACTTCATTTTGTACAGAGTTGTGGTATCCCTCACCAAAGTTATGACAAATTAACTCGGAGAGATAAAAATCCCGACAATAGGCGATGAAAGCTGCATGAAACTCTGAGAGTGAAGAAATGCTAGCAGGGGTAAAGAATGATACCATTTACGTGCACCCCCTGCTAATGAGAACATGAACATCTTAAGTAATACATCCTCATGATGTATTTCCCACTGACGCATGAGTTCATGAAACTCACTGAGGTGCTGAGAAGGGTTGTCCTCTTCACCTTTTCCAAAAATGGGAAAATAATCGCCCCATTCATTCAGAGGGAGGACAACGTTAGGAAAACCAGGAATAGCAGAAAAATTAAAAGGAGCAAACTTGCGAGCAAGGATTTTCTCCATATAAAACCAGTGGAGTCGCCAATCGATCCTTGAATCATGGAGTTTCTAGGTGAAATATGCACAACTTTGAATGTGTCTGGTCCTTGTTCACCATCAAAGGCCAGATCCTAATGTTGTTGTTACCCCAAGAAGCTTCTCAGGCTGAGAAAGTAGCTGCTGAAACCTTCTCAAGAAAGCTCCTCTAGGTCAGATTTCAAGTGTGCCAATAGTAGCCACAGCTGAAACAGTGAAGTGGAAACAATGGAGACACCAAAGTGGAGTCGCCAGGTGCACAGTAGAAATATTGAAGGGCTCTGATGTCTGATGCACCTTCAGAATCAGAGGCTCAATGTCATTCTGCCCAAGAAAAATCTTCAACTTCGTCCCTGGCAACGACACCAGAAATGTTAGAGTCAGAAGTCACCCCTAGATTGCAGCAGGAGCAGAGACCGACGCCCATCAGTTTGTTTCACGATTTGTTTAATGGGGTGATCGATTGGAAGCCAACTCAAGACGGTGTGGTTCTAACTCCGAAACTAGGCCAGGTAGGCATGGGCAGGTGAGGTCTTAATCAAACTTCAGACAGTAAGTTGTAGTAAGGGTGAGTAGGGGGAAGACTTGTATCAGAGAGGTGCAAATTTCTGTCGTAAACATCAGGTTTCTAACAGGTTGTGGGAGAAGACATCTAAACACAAGATCTTCTTGCATTCAAATGCAAAACACCGGAGAATACAACAATGCAACAATAAATCCTTTATCATAACATGATTGCAATAATTCGCACAAATCAGTCGTTCACGAACTCTCTCAGCATAAGATGAAAATTAGATGGAGTAAGAAAGACTGTCTATCATAAAACATGAAATCTCACATACAGATGCATAACCAGAGAACTAGAGTGTGTTAAAACTTTACAATCGGGAGCTTCGCTCTACCATCGATACTTACAAAATACAAAAACTGAGCCTATATACTCAGGAAAATTCGCCTAACAGAGGCATGCCCAGTCACCCAGGGCTCGGTGTCTTTTCAGTCAAATTCATACTGAAATCCTTCTTCACGTGCCACCTTAACTGCGCATGGCTCCTGTAAGGAGGGTAGCTGAGCCATTAAGTGCCGAGCTAGCGTGTGCAAACTTCTCTGTCTCTTCGAAGACTTCGACATGGATTCTTTGAAAAAAATGGTACACAGGACCCCTTCGAGCAGATCGCTTTCCAGACCCTCCATATCTCACACTTAATGAATGAAGGGAGGTTTCAACCACCCGTTCATGCCTTCATTTACTCCAAGCGAGACACGGGATTGAGATCGGATCCGATGGTGCCTGGAGGTTGTGATGATCTCCTCTGTAACTGAACTCGGTGCCTTTGGCCCCTCTTGCATAGCTCTCTTTGTCTCCCAAGTGATCACGGGCTATGACCCTCTGCTTACTCCAAAAGGTGTTTTCGGCGTTCGCGGATATGAAGGGGCTGATCCATGCTTCTTGAAATCGCGATGAGCGAAACACCGAGATGGATTAATCTGGCACCACGCGTCCTTCAAATATGATGGTCCTAAATTCACCCGACGCTGCTGCAGGCCCTAGGTCCTGGACGCTCTTGTCGCTTCGCGCATCAAGGATATGAGGGAGCTGCTTCTTGCGCTTCAAAATCGCGATGGGCGAAACGCTGAGACGGCTTAATCTGGCGCCACGCATCCTTCAAATATGACGGTCCTAAATTCACCCGACACTGCTGCGGGCCCTAGGTCCTGGACACTCTCATCGCTTCACGCATCGGGGATATGAGGGAGCTGCTTCTTGCGCTTCGAAATCACGATGGGCGAAATGCCGAGACGACTTAATCTGGCGCCACGCATCCTTCAAATCTGACGGTCCTAAATTCACCCGAAGCTGCTGCGGGCCCCAGGTCCTGGACGCTGTCATCGCTTCGTGCATCGGGGATATGAGGGATCTGCTTCTTGCACTTCGAAATCGCGATGGGCGAGAAGGCGAGGAGCCTAATCACGCACCAGGTGTCCCCTTTAGATGGACGGTTGAGACTGCTCCTTGATATTGTGGGCCTGCCTTTGGGCACTTTCAACGCTTTGGGGTTCGAGGTTTCGAGATGTACAATGACATGAAACCTTCACCCTTTAAACTTGCGACTGTCGAAAAGCCGACGCGACTAGATCTCACGCCATGCGTCCTTTGGACGGAAAGCTGCTATTCTTCCCTGCATATAATATGGGCACGATCTATTTGCGCTATTCTCGGTGCAACTCTGCTATCTGCGATTTCCCGTCGACCGTTGATCTGCTCATATGGGTGGATCCGTTCCGTTGACACTATAATTTTTCTCACTCGCTTGATTTTAAGTCCGAAAAGGACTTCCTCTATGCGCTGCGCTTGGTCGCTCCTCATGCAACCTGTAGACCTAGATATCCCGATGCTAAAGAAAAGTAATGTTGCTAACACACATGACTGGAGGAGAGTTGTAGCTGCTGCAGTGGTGACTTGGTCTTTTGTTATGGTTGGACTTTCTGCTTGGTTATGGTTTTTACTTTCTTCTTGATGCACTAGCTCTTGAGAGAGGTACACTACCTTGGTTGGCTATTGGTTCTAGGGTTTTCTTCCGGAATTATTCTGTCTTTCAAGGTTAAGGTGCTTGGGGGTGGCATTTGTGCCTATGGTTGGGTGACAAAATTTAGATATTGTCTATGGTAAAACGAGCACACCTATTATTCTAACAGGTTATGGGCCCACACTATCTTCAAACAGTCTAACCATTGGAAGGTAGATTGGGAGGGTTTGCTCAGTTGCAGTAAAAGTTTTGCTGTAGCAATGAAACACTAACCCTCGTGTTGAGACACCTTAAGTGAAGCACTTAACCTAATTCATGGATAACCTAAGTGCACCTCCTGGTACTCTCAGCAAGCCAAGGCGTCAAGTTTTATTTTTTGGTCAAATTCAAAGGTTGACCAAGTAAAAGTCAAAAGTTGACCATGTCAAAGCAGTCATGACATAATCTATGAAGTCAAAAATAAAGTTAGAAGGGGATTCTAACTTCAAATCATGGAAGACAAGGATTGACCTCATCCTTGCCAAGAACAAAGTGTTGGATATTGTGAAAGGCAAGATCATGGAACTACAATTTGAAGTGGGAAAATATTAGGAACCTCAAAATGTTGTAGTTATGGAGAAGTTAAAAGATACTGACATCAATTCTATAAGCATCGTAATGGACTTTGTAAAGTACCATTTGATACCCTACATTTCTCATATTGACTCATCTAAGAAGATGTACAATTCCCTAACTAAAATTTTCTTAGTCAAAAATATTGGACAAGTAATGAGTATAAAGATTGAGCTCCGTGACCTGAAAATGAATGATGATGACACCATAACATCATACTTTGTAAGAATCTCTCATTTAAGAGATCAACTACAAGCTATTGAGGAAATCATTTTAGAAAAGGAACTAGTAAATACTATATTTAATGGCCTTCCCAAGACATGGGATGCATCTTCCGCAAGCATGAACATAAGAACGAAGTATCCCACATTTGAAGGACTTTGGATTTGATGTACATAAGAAGAATCAAGGATTAGCGCAAAAGAGAAATCCCAAAAGAAATATGATGATCAAGCCTACACAAAAAAGTTCAAGAAATTTAGGAACAAGAAGAAGTTTGGCCCAAGGAAGAAACCAAATCAAGAAAATGATATGTCAAAAATACGATGCTTCAATTGTCGAAAATATGGTCACTACAAGAACAAGTGTCCCGAGTTAAACAAAAGGAAGGAAACACACAAAGAAACATTTTCCAAAGAAAAGGAACCTTCAAAGAAAGTCAAGCAGGATGAAGCAAACTTTTTCTTCTAGTCAAGGTAACAATATTCTTCTGTAACATAGTCCTTTCACATACCATGTTTACATATTTCCTGTACATATCATGTGTATCTATTTCTTGGAACATAATATGGTCAGTGCCAATGAAACAACACCTATGGAATAATAACAAGATATATATATTTCCATTACAATGAATACTAGTCAAACAATGTATCTGAAAAAGATGAAGTACATTGACAACCTTTGGTGACAATTCCTGTAAGCAACAACGACCAGATGGAACACAATCATAATCAAACTTGAAGAAAAATAGAAGGAGTCAGACCATAAAGAAGTCAGTAATCAAGATGAAACTAGAATAGACTTGTGACACTTTGCAGAAATCAATAAGGATGCAGACGAAAGCATGGAATCTCCCAGATGGAGGGAGCCGATTGTAAAAAACATTCCAAAAGAAGAGAATGCGTATTCAAGCATGAATCTAGGAATAGAAGGGAGCTAATCCCCAATGATATAATCCATTGAAGAAGAATCCATGAATACTATGAAGTATCGATCCATGTTCTTAATTAGAAGAAACAACCTTTCGAAAAGAAGCTTTGAGTATCCTTGGTTGTCCATATACATTCCTATGACGAAAGGAAGAAGATGGAATTTTTATGAGGGAAGGGCATGGAATCTATAGAAGATTCTATGGACCCCAAAGTTGAAGAGGAACATGAGGAAGAACATGAAGATTCCAAAAAATAAAGAAAATCTAGAACAACCAATTGAACCAGTTATTATATCGAGAATCATAAGACTACCAGTATGGTTTGAACCCACTAGAAGTAGTCAAGCAGAAGGAATGGAAGGAAGTTGTGATGAAGAGCAATGTATGTGAGAAATTGTGAAAAAGACTTATGAATGGAAGCATTGAAGGTGAGATTTAGAACTAGAGGTTTCTCCCAGAAGGAGGGAGAAGGCTATGATGCCAACTTGTTCTAGTAAACCATTTATACCTCTATCTGAGCCATTATATCTCTTGCAGTATCCATGGATTGGAGTTTACATCAGTTATATGTAAAATAGTATTCTTCTCAATAGAGAAATTGAGGAAGAAGCATATGTAGAGAAACCTCAAGGTTTTGAGGTATACCAGAAAGATAGCCATGTATGAAGATAGAATAAGACCTTGTATGGATTCAAGCAACCCGGTGTAGAGCCTCTCATGTACAATAGAAGAATGGTGAAAAATTCCTATGATAGAGGAAGTGTATCGAAATGGTTCTTCAAAAGTATGAGATGATGGATTGAAAATCCATGGAAAACTCCCATGATGACAGATCTAAAGAAATTGAGATTCTTTGATCCAATAGACCTTTTCCTGTACCGATAATTGATTGGTTCCTTTATGTATTCGATGAATACTAGGATAGACATTTGCTTTGATGTAAACATGTTGAGCTAGTTCTAGGTGGAACCTAGCCATGAAGAATTTAATAATTCCAAAACATGCCTTGAAATATATTCGTGGGACATTTGAGTTATGATATGCAACTCCATGGATTTATCGATTCAGATTGGGAAGGGAATGTAGATAACATAAAAAGTACTTCTTGGATATGTTTCAATTTGATCTTTACCACGATATCATGGGTGTTGGTTTTATTTCCTCTCCTCTATCTATTCTTATTGTTCTTGAGGGATTCTGATTTTGATTGACCCTTACATATTGACCTTGGTTCAAAACTAAGAAGCTTCCCAACAAAATCCCTTAAAGACTATCGACTCCTCTGGTAAACCAAAAGGAAACACAATACACAGAGTGCACTGTGCAGTCTCACCCGAGATATCTCTATGGGTGGCTGCAATATTCAGGCGTCTGCAACCTGAGATTGAGCAAGATATGTGTTTGTGTGTCGTAACCTTTATTCAGTCAATTTAACATCTAGTTATATCATTCATTTTATACATGCATGTACTAAAATACCAAATCTACTAGTTAATTCATTCATTCAACATTCATTAACTACTCATACATAGAGATGCATTCATTCATTCACACAACACAAGTTTTATCGTGGTTCACCCTCTCCTGGGATACGTCCACAAAGATTTGGCTCTCAGGATTTTATTATGGTTCATAAATATATTAGACCGCACGTGTTTACATTCTTGGATCTCACTCTCCTCAACAGGCTCCTCGATCCCTGCGAGGTTGACTAGATCGCACTAGGATCCTCAGCCTGTGATATAACCCTTGAGATAGAGTCACTCACTCCTTCCTTAGCTCACCAACTCAATGACTCATACAATTCTTACAACTCTCTTCCTCTCTATCGAGACTCTATTCTTCATTCGTATCTCTTGGCATCTTTTTCCTATCGCCTAAGTACTACTTATTTATATCCTCGGCTCACCAGCCATTACAATGCATTACAAAAAGCCTAACTCTAGAATTGTTAGGTATTCCTTGTATGCACGCTTCGCCTGCTTCCCTTACACATGTTGCTTTTCCTTCCAGCTATCTTTTTCCTCTTGCATGCTTCTCCTCCAAAAATAGCCTTTCTTTCTGGCTAGGCCTACATCCAATAGGCCCCCAACACTGACATGTGGCTCATCCCAAGCCACCTAGACTTTGTTCACCTCTTCAATCTCTCCTGCGAGAGCCTAGAATGTTTCTATGAGTTCCTTTGCTTGCGTTTGAGCCTACATGGTATTCTCCCTGAGTGCATCCAATACCCGCACTGCAATATCGTCGTTGATCATTTTTGCGCACTTTGCGTGAGTTTGTGCCATGTTCTTCTTTGTTTCTTCTGCCTACAAAATGACCTCTGTTGCCCGCTCTTGGAGAGGTTCTATATGAGTTTGGCACTATTTATTCTGTGTTTGCATGACTATGAGTTCTGCCTATAGCTTCTTCATCCCGCACTCCTTTGACGCACTTCGTAATCGACACTGCCTTCTGCCTTTACTTGAGGTCCTAGATAGCTATGCTTATCCTTTCTTCTTCCTGGTCCCACTGCTGGACCTGTTGATCTTCTTCCAGCTTTGTTCAAAGTTGTGTTGCCTTCTAGAATAATTCGATCGCTGCATGGACTTGTTGCTCTATCTCCTTTATCTATGTTGTTGCCTCCTGCTTCCTCTGCTTCTTCACCTCTGGTGGAGTGGTAGGTATGGGCTTCTCCTGGAGGTGCTCAATCTTCTTTATATATTGATCGATTGTCTGCACAATCTGATCAATATTCTATGTCACCGTGAGTTCTGCCATCTACACACTCTTTGGGATTTTCTCATAGGCTATGGCCAATTCCTACTCCAGCTTAAACGCATGGTATTTTTCATCTTTGGTCTCAAGATTAGCCTTCTTGAGTACTAGTTTGAACTCATCCTCATTTTCCTTTTTCTACTGCAATTCAACTGTGTCTGTGTGTGTGCATGACTGTACCTCCTGTGTGATGTTGAATTGCAGTTTATACAAGGCCTTGGTTGGTATCCACAACAATACCAACTGTATTTGGGATAATTCCTTCAGGGGTGTTTGCCGCACAATTTCATCCATTTGCAACATGTTGGGTGTGATGTGAAATGTCAAGCTCGGCTGTGCTATTTTCTAGATCCTATCCTTCTCACTCGATCCAACCTCACCTCCTATCTATGATGTTGATGGGACTGTTCCTACGCTGTTGCCGACCCCCTGTGCTTCTCTGAGCTACTGGAGGAGTTGTCGCATGTATGCCATCTCCTCCACAATCCTATTCCTTTGGCTCTCAACATTGTCAAAATCCTCCACTATGTGATCCTGGACCATTTGGGCCACCATGTCCATATCGTACTTCGTGATCATGTATTCTGGGGGCATTCTGTGCCTCCTTGATGCAGTAGCACAATTGTAGCCATTGATTGTAGGGATATTTTCGTGCCTGGATCCACATTACATGTCTAGTTTCTTTGAAGTTGGATATACCCTGATATTGTATGACCATTTTCGGTGCCACTCTCCAAGTGTTGGTGATGCTCTCATGTAGATCGTTGTGATATCCTTTGAGTATGGCTGCATTCGCCTTTCTGTTCTTGGGATTCGAAGTGGACCCCAATGATAGGTATCGTGTTGCATGGAAAGGATTGAGTCTTGTGGAAAAGAATGAATACTTCAACTCTTTCCATTTGAGCAAGGATATCAGAATGAGTAGCCATGAATAGTGAAATTCTGTTCCCAGGCCCTATGTGTCCTTGCAGTCATCCAGAAATAGATTCAACGAATATGGGCCCCGGCTGAGTGTGGTGCCCTCCGCACACAGTGATGCAGCTGCAATAACCCCGACAGGGACTTCCTCCTTGTGGAATTTCCTGAGTAATTTGCATGCCAGAAGTTTTGTGGCCATCCTTGTCACTGCATCGCTAATACGCTTGATTATGATTCCACACGACCCCATTTCGGTACCATAGTTCTTATTCATTTCCTCGGTCAGTTCTTTGTCCTTCATCTTGTCCTCAAGGAACTGTGTGGGGTCCTCCCCCCGTGATGGCAGCCCTATGATGTATGTAATGAGCTCTTCGGCTATTGAGACAAGATGTTCCAGCCACAAGTATCCTCCATGGGTGACTTCCATCAGTTTCTTGACATAGTTGTTTGCGTATTGGCCCCTCCCAAAGTGAAGGATGTCCAATAGGCCTAGAATCACATTTTGGCTAGTCCGAATGCCCACTGGACTGGTTGGTTAATTGGTTCTTCAAAGGCTCCTATACCCACAGTCTATAGGTAAACTTTCTTGGAAAACTCTGGGAACTTATCTGTATCCATCACATCATGGTCTGAGTACCTCAATTTCTCCATGTGACCTAACATGTTTCCTGTGATACGTACCCCTTCCGGTATGCGCAACAAGACAATGGATGTGGTGGCCTACTTGTGTGGTGATATTGGTACTTCATGTTTTCCCTTTCATTGTGGTGGCTGACTCGAGTTTCCAGCCTCCATTGTTCACTCTTTTTCATACTCATTCGGTCAACCAGTGACATCTTCCACGGTGCCCTCCTGTGGCTATTTTGGCATGGTTGTCTGTGACCTTTTTGGTGTGATCATTTCTTCCATGTTTGGGACAGTCCCATTACCTCTTGGGCCTTGTTCCGGGTTTTTAGAGTGTGAATGATTTCCTGTGTCCTTGACCTGTTGTCCCTGTGCCCCTTCTGGTACATCCATGTCCATGCCCACTGGTGCTTTCTGCCGGGTTTCCTCCACAATAGGTGTGGGGCTTCCTGGGGTCATATTGGGTGACGATATTTCATCCACATTGATGATTTATCGAGGCTGGAGTGGTTTCTGGTCGCTCCCCCGTGCTTGCAGTGAGGATATGGCATTGCTTCAGAGTCATCTTCCAGTCTGGTTCGATTCTCTCTGTTTGGGTGGTTCCATGGTGTTACAATTTTTTTCCGTCGAACGTAGTGGCCTCTATAACCTCTGCAAACTTCTCTCTCAGCTCTGTATACTCTATTTTTCTCTACTTTTCTTAATTTCTCAATAACCTCCCCACTCACGCATACTGGCTTATATAAGGATCAGCTGAAGCTTCTTGGAGATGTTTTCCATTTTGCATTTTAATTGAACATGTGCTTCCCTCTTACTCACTATTGAATTCCCTTTCCATTGCTAGTTGGCGTGATTAATGCAGCGTCTCGTCAGTCATTTTTGTTATTTCATTTTGGTATCCGTTGTCCATTGGCGGTTATTTTCCGTATGCATCTTTCCCTCTATTTCCCACTTTGTAGTGACCGTTGGCCTTTTCTCCATTGTGCTAGCATTTCCAATTTTGTGCACTCATTTTATTTTCGATGCACCATGCCTTTGTTGTTATCCTTTGATGTTTGTCGTGATATTTCCCTGTTTTATTTTTATTTTCCAAGAGGTCGACTGTCCCTGTACAACTTCATTTGACTTCCATTGATCATCCCTTTGAGTTCTGTTCCTCCTAAATCCTTTAACTGTACATCTCCCCTGTCTGTGACAGTATTTACTTCGTATGGTCATAACCAATGCATTCTGATTTTTACTAGGTACTGAAGGGATTTAATGTCATACACCAAGACTGAGTCTCCTTCCTTGAAATCCTTTCTCTTGATATGTTTGTCATGCAAAGCTTTATCCCTTTCTTTATCTACTTCTTGGTGGAACCTTGCTAGAATCCTATCTTCCTCCATGATCATCAACTGATTTAAGCTTTCCTATACTGCGCCCCACTCTGTCATGTTTGTAATTGCTGCTATGCACAGACTAGGTACCAAAAATTCTAATGGCACTACTGCTTCTTGTCCATACACCAATTTGAATGGTGTTTGTCCTGTCAATTTCTTGCATGTGGTCTTGTATGCCCACAATATTATTGGTATCTTCAAGTCCCAATGATACCTATTTACGTTGCATATATTCGTTAGCCCATTTTCAAGTATTTTGTTAAAGGCTTCCACTGTTCCATTTGCTTGAGGATGATATGGTGTGCTCTTTTGGTGATGAACTTCAAATTGCTTGGTCATATCCTTGATAGTGCTATTAATGAAGTGAGTGCCTTGGTCAGTCATAAAAATCCTCGGGCAACCAAATCTAGTGATCACTTGCTCAAACAAGAAGTGTGTTTCTTTCTCTGTGTTGCAATGTTTTGCTGGTTTTGCTTCCTCCCATTTGGTTAGGTATTCCATCGCAGTGATAATGTACCTTGCTCCTGACCTTTTTTCTGGTGGGTTAATTGGTCCCACAAAATCTATTTCCCATTTATCAAATACTTTCAAAGTTACTTGTGGTCGTAGGGGCATCTCATCCCTTCTATTTGGATTACCCACTCTCTGACATACATCACATTTCTGGCAATAGTCCTTTGCGTCTCTGTGCATGGTCGACCACCATAATCCTGCGCGCAATACCTTCTGCGCGATATCTTTTCCTGCACAATGTCCTCCTACTATTCTCTCATGGGCTTCTGCTAAGATCCTTGGTATTTCATGTTCTAGTGCA
This sequence comes from Picea engelmannii, assembly GCA_009831015.1. Taxonomy (NCBI): domain Eukaryota; kingdom Viridiplantae; phylum Streptophyta; class Pinopsida; order Pinales; family Pinaceae; genus Picea; species Picea engelmannii. The sequence goes on along the minus strand of ML778511.1, from coordinate 191,168 downwards.
CATCTTCTTAAGATGCTATCTGCACCCATTTTGTATAGATGTCCTGCAATTAACTGATAGTTTGCAACCTTGACTACCAAAATTTTCTTCTGCGCTGTGTTGTACGCATGTGGCGTAGTCCCTATACTCAAGTACTAGATGATGTCTGCGAAGTATTCATTGGCTATCCGGACTGAAAATAACTGTGTGTCGGGAAATATTTCCTCTATATTTGTGGGTTCTTCTCTGCTAGTGATCCTTGACAAGTGATCAGGTCCTGTGTTCAACTTCCTTGGTTTGACTATTACTTCAAATTCAAATTGTTGAAACAAAAATAACCATCTACAAATTCTTTCCCCCAACACTGGCTTTTTGGCGAGGTATTTGAGCGAGGAATGATCTGTGAACATCTTGAAATGTTTCCCTAATAAGAAATTCCTGAATTTATTAAGCGCATAGACCATAGCTAAGCCTTCCCTCTCTGTGGTGTTGTAGTTCTGCTCTGATTCTAACAATTTTCTGCTATCAAATTCTCTCAGTTGGTCCAATTCTCCTGCTCCTGGCTGTGCCAGAACAGCTCCAAGTGCCATGGCCGATGCATCTACATGTACGTGGAATGTATTTTTCCAATCCAATAATACTATTATTGGTGTGGTTACCATCTTCTCTTTCAGGGTATCCAATCCGCACTGACATTCCTCATTCCAATGAAACTTGGTGTCTTTCCTTATAAATTTTTCCATTAGCGCAATGATCTGTGCATACCCCTTTATAAACTTCCTGTAGTATCCTGTGTGTCCCAATGTCGCTCTCAATTGGCAGACTATTTTTGGCGGTGGTAGGTTAATAAATACTGTAATATTGGTAGGATCTATTAGTAAACCTTGCTTGCATACTATATGGCCCAATACTATCCCAAAAGGTGTTCTGAAGATTCACTTCTTGATATTTAATGATATATGGCATTGCCTACATATTTCTAACATTAGCCGCAAGACCTCTATATGGTCTTTTAATAGACTGTACACTGTCCAGTCATCCAGATATACCTCTAGGAACTGGTGGATAAATTCTTTAAATGCAACTATGACTACTCTTGAAAATATTGTTGGTGCATTCTTCAGTCCAAATGGCACGACTGTATACTATACTGGTAGGATCCCCATTTCATGGAAAAAGTGGTCTTGTATCTGTCTTTTGGTGCTACCTTGATCTGATGGTATCCTGAGAACCCATCGGTGAATGAATAATCTTCCTCTCCTCCTACATTCTCCAGAACTTCATCTGTGAACAAGGTAGGGAATGGGTCATGTAGGCACACATCATTAAACTTCCTCAAGTCGATGCATATTCTTATCCCTCCTTGTTTTTTCTCCTGAACTACCATCAGGCTTATCCATTCCAATTCTTCTACAGTTCTATGATTCGAGCCTCCAACATCCTATCAATCTCCACTTTGAATTTTTGCTTATATATCGGGTTTAGTCTGTATGGTCGTTGTCTAATCGGTCTTGCCTCAGCTCTGAGTGGTATCTTCATTTCTCCTAGATCTCCTTCTATGCCTTTCATTTATGTGAATGCCACTAGGAACAGGTCGTTGTACTCGCACAATAACTCTGTTATACTTTCCACTGTTTTCTCATCCCAATAGTCTCCAATGTTGGCCATTTTGGGGTTCTCAACTGTCCCAATATTGACTTTCTTCACTTTGATTGGTGCAACAATCACTTTTGATTCCAGAGGTGGAACTTCCACTTCTCTCTCGCCTTCAACTTCCTCAATCTAGATATCATGGGGGTCATCCTCATCTGGTGCTTGTTCCTGCAAATGGTAGCATGACAATAGTTCTTTCACTGTTTGTTTGTTTTTCTATTAGTCTTCTGTCATGAGTTCAACTTATGGTTCCTCAATGAATATCACCCCTATGATTTTTTTAAGTACTGCATCTATGTTGGGGTTCTCGTGCTCAAATGAAAAAGTGATTGTAAAGTTCTGCTGTAATACTTTCTAGCTCATCGTTCCTCTACGCATTTCCTTGTTTGTATACCAGTTTGCTTGGATGCCTTCTAATGTGTGAATAAAATAATGAGGCCATTCCTTCGATGGTGTCATCCTCCATAGCCTTATGCACTTCTCGAAGTGTTCTGCTGGTGCCCCATGTCTGTCATATTTATGTGCTTGGTTGCTTCCATGTTCTGTGCTAAATCTGATGTGCAATAACCGCTTACATTGGTGCCAATCCTTGATTGTTTCTTTGTGTGCACCCCACCATCTTGCAAGTGTTTCCTTGAGTGCTATATCTAGGGCTAAGAGCCTATGATTTTCTAATACTTCATCTTCGTACCGTGTTAAGAATAATTCTAAGTCATTCACCCCATGGAAGCTGGGTGGTTCCCTTATCTCCGTACCTACCCATCTTACTGTGCGGTCTATTCTTGCACATATTCTTGTGGAGACTTTGTGTAGCCTCTGCTACCAATTTTCTAAGCTCGTATCTGAGTCTGACACACATGAGGTGATACTTTTCCAACCGAGTACCCCATCTGCAGTTGGGTTTACGTAATCTTCATCTTGTGCAGTTGTTCTGTACAACTGGTTGATTCCCTCCAGGTCCAAGCAAGTAGGCTCTACAAACCTTTCCCCTTCTGATGGAGCCAATGGCACAATGACTCTGTATTTCCTGACTTGAAGGTCATCTTTCATGTCTTTAAGTTGATTATGGCCTGGTTATAAAACACCCAATCCAAGCCAAGCAATGCTAGATAAGGTGTCATTCTGTCCACTATTTCAATTACTTCGAAATCAGCTTTAGTTCATAGTCCATCCAGGTCTACTGTTACTCCTTTTAGTCTTCCAATTGGTAAGACTCTATTTTGATTTTATAGTTTCAATTGAACATGTGAATATCCTAATGTGGGCTCTCCCATACATTTCCATGTTTTCTTAGGTAATACATTGACTTCATATCCTAAATCGAGTATAATATCTCCCATGTTGAAATCTCCAATGTTTGCATTCAGCCTGAATTCCCTACTTGTTCTCCTCCTTGTATGTAGATGATTGATTGTTATCTGTTATAACTTTCCTTCTACCTCTATGCTACATATTTCTAGCATATTTTGTAATATTTTAACAGATGATGGATCATTTAGTATTTTTACACATGATTGAAAAAACCCTTTAATCGTACTTACTTGTCCCAGGGGCTGTGTTTCTTTAGTGTGATCCAATGATGGAGACATCTCGTATTTTGGTACTTCCTTACTATGTTGCACATTTGATGTCAATGCAATCTCTAGCTTCAGGAATTCTTGTTTGGCTTGCTGGAATATCTCCTTTTCGTTCGGTGTATCAAACTCCTTCTTTGGTTTGACATTCTTCTTCACCCATTAGTATTGTGTTGGCTCTTGTATTTCTGCGTCGTTTCCTGTCTTAGATTCTCCTCACGTAACTATGTTGATGTTTTTTCCATCATCCCTTGCTTCTACTGAAATCCACTGAACAGTCTGATTGTTCTGATTCCTCTTCTCCTGGATCTTCCCTAATAGTGTCAGACATTCTTCCGTGTCATGATCTAATGCGTGACAATACATATAGGTCATTGGTGGAAGTGGACATTCTCTTGCATAGTGTCCTGGTTGTTGAAAATTATGACATACCACTGGTCCTTTACATCTTCCAAAACCTCCTCTATATCCAACTTTATCCCCTCGCAGTGTGTTATACATAGGCACCTGGTTATACTACGTGGTATTATAGTGTAGCTGCATAGTATTATACTGCGGCTACGCAGTGTTGTATGGTTGCTGTGCACTATTATACTTCTGCTGTGCAGTGTTGTACGGAGCTTGTACTTGGTTAAACTGAGGTGCATCTTTCCCGGTCATCATTTCTGCCTACACCTATTATGCATTTGATGTTCTTTCCCTGATAAGCTCCATGGTTCTACAATCTTTGTCGTCATGGCCTACTAACTTGCAAAAGTTGCAATACAAGCTCTTCGGTACTGTCTGGTACTTCTGCATCATTGGGAAGTGATGTGGGTCATGTACCTACTTATTACAGATCTCACACCATAGTCCTCCTATTGGAAATGGGTTTGGCATTCCTACTTCCATGTACTGCACAAATGTTGGACATTCATTTTTATGGTGTCCTTCTGTCCTGCATGTGGTACACCAAACAACTTCTCTTTTGTATTTACCTTTGTTTTGGTTTAGCTAAAACGCTAAGTTCTTCATATCCTCCTTAAGCTCCTCAGTGGCTGGGTTTGTCTTCTAATATTGGTTTTCTTCCAGTTGCAGGGATTCCTAGAGAGCCTCTTCCTACGTCTGAAACTTATGTTGTCACAATGGATACTGCAAGTGTGCTAACAGTGAATTGACGAACATAAGCCTATGCTGCATATATTTCATGACGTATTTTAGCTTTCCCTTCATTCGTTTGAATCTCTAGTCGATCTCCCATACCGATTCTCCTAGTTTCTGTCTAATCTCTATCATCTCATTCATGTATTGATCCTTTGAACTAGGCTTATGTAACTCATTTATCAACAACTTCTTGATATCTCCAATCATCCTGGTTGTCCCAAGCGGATTTTTTGTAGCTAAACTCATATACCAATCTAGTGCACGATCTCTTAGCGTGATAGCTAACTGTGCAAGTTTAGTGTGCTCGTCCGTGATTTTTTTTTCTTCCCAAATATTTTTGCAGATAAATAGGTGCTTCTCCGGGTCCTCCGATGCTTCTCCTCTAAATTCTGGTAGCATGATGGTGGGATCATGTCCGACCATCCTAAATTTTGAAATACTACCTCTGCACAGTGTAGATACTTGAATAATGCTTCCTGAATTGGCTCACCCAATTGTTGTTCCTTGTGTAGATGTACTTTCCACTGTCTTCCTTCTCCTGAAATTCGGTTGTCTAAATGGTGGTGTTCCTCTTGGTGTATTAGTCGCACATGGGTTTATGGGTTCCACAATGACACTAACATGGATAGGATTGATGCCTTCTCTTCATGTTCTTGGACCTCTCGTCTTCCTCTCATATGTTGTGAACATGATTTCCTCAATCTTCTCTAGAGTCTGGATATCCTTTAACTCCTCTTCATCACTTTCCAAGCCTTCCCTCGCAGCTACGACTCTCTTCTTGGTGTTCAACTTATATTGGTAGGGTAATCCACTGCGTGTCTTTCCAGATGTCGCCATGATCCGCTTGATTTGGTCTTCGTCCATAATAATTGGGTCCAAGGCCTCCTCCTTCTTTCCTTTATCCTCTTATCCTTCCATTTCTCCCTCTCTTGTCAGTGCTTCCCCCCTTCCCCCATTCACACAAGGAAGTTTAGCTGTTTGACTCCATAGTCATTACACCTTTGTTATATTGCAATATCTTAATAGAAGTATATAATTCTATGATATACCTCCTTCGCAGTCCCTTCAAGAATTATTTTTCAGCTACGCTGTACGACTTTGTTGTATCTACTGCAAATTCCGTGATAAATCCGACAACAATGATGTATAACCAGAAATATATTGCACGCGTAAACTAATTATCAAATCGTTGTAGCTGTGCGATATCTTCAAGATTCCACTCTAGCTGTCTGATCTGATTCATAGGATGGTTATCTTTCAATCTTTTTATCCACTCCTGCAATATGTGTGGGAAATCACATAAAGATACTTCATGCAAGTTGGTGCATACATACTTGTATAAATATTTGCACGGTGTTAACTTCATGTTTCTGTTATCTTTCCATATAAACTCTAACTCCTTTGTCTTCAACTAGCTTTCTATCTCTACCTTCGTAGGATTATATAGTCTCAACATCCCCTTTTAGATTCACATTCTTTCACCTTATTGTCACTCAATCTCGCATCCTTTTGACGCTTCTTCAACATATCTCATATACTCAATCCCATTTTGAGGGATTCTAATTCTGATTGACTCTTACAAATTGACCCTGGTTTAGAACTAAGAAGCTTCCTAACAAAATCCCTTAAAGACTACCGACCCCTCTGGTAAATCAGAAGGAAAAACAATACACAGAGTGCACTGTGTAGTCTCACCCAAGATAGCTCTATGGGTGGCTACAATACTCAGGTGTTTGCAACCTGATATTGAGCAAGATCTGTGTTTGTGTGCCGTAAGATTTATTCAGTCCATTTAACATCTAGTTATATCATTCATTCTATGCATGCATGTAAAATACCAGATCTACTAGTTACTTCATTCATTCAACATTCATTAACTACTCAGACATAGAGATGCATTCATTCATTCACACAACACAAGTTTTACTGTGGTTCACCTCCTCCTGGGCTACGTCCACAAATATTTTTCTCTCAGTATTTTATTATGGTTCATAAATATGTCACCACATGTTTACATTCTTGGATCTCACTCTCCTCAATAGGCTCCTTGATCCCTGCAAGGATGACTAGATCACACCAATCTCCTTAGCCTGCAATCTAACCCTCAGGATTGAGTCACTCACTCCTTCCTTAGCTCACTAGCTTAATGACTCATACAGTTCTTACAACTCTCCTCCTCTCTGTTGGGACTCTCTTCTTTGTTCATATCTATTGGCATCTTTTTCCTTTCACCTAAGTACTACTTATTTATATCCTTGGATCACCATCCATTACAATGCATTACAAAAACCCTAACACTAACATTGTTAGGTATTCCTTGAATGCACGCTTTGCTTGCTTCCCTTACACATGCTACTTTTCCTTCTAGCTGTCTTTTTCCTCTTGCATGCTTCTCCTCCAAAAATAACCTTTCTTTTTGACTAGGCCTGCATTCAACAATGGGCTAGCAGGAAACATAAGTTTGTTGCACTCAGCACTGCAAAATAAAATTATATTGCAGCTTGTGATTCTTGTATGAAAGAAGTGTGGCTTTGTAATCCAGTTTCTAGACTATTTGATTAGGTGCTGGATTCGACCGTGATATATTCTGATAATCATAGCTATGTGAATCTTTCAAAGAACTTGGTGTTCCATGACAGGTCAAAACAAATTGAGATCAAGTATTATTTTCTCTATGATAGAGTCCAGTGGGGGGAAGTGGTTCTCCAGTATATATCCACACATGAGTAGATAACATATATTTCGGTAAAGCCTCTGTCCAAGATGAAAATTTTGCGTACTTAAGGGACGAGATAGGACTCATGGAGATGACATCCTGATTGGAAAGGGAAGTGATTACTCTCAGGTTGGGAGGGAGTAATGATATGCTTATGATTTATGGACAGTCATTTTCCAATTTGGAAAATGGTCCAGGTTGGGAAATCACTTTCTAGTCCGGAAAGTGGTCCAAGATTTCTGATGGACAATCATTTTTCAGTTCGGAAAATGGTCCAGAAAAAATAGTCATTTTCGTAACAAAAATGGTTTGATAGATTATTGATGTACCATAAAAAACGATTCTTCTTTTGTATAGTGTGGGGGAATTGTCTAGGACAATCATTCTCCTTGGCAGTCACTCTGAGAAGTATTCAAGCATAATGGTCTGCCTTTCTAGGAAGTCATTCTTTCAAAGTTCACAGTTGTGAGCAGTTTCAAAGAATGGTCTGTTATAGGAGGTTGGTGTAGGAAAATCATTTCCATAGGAAATGGTCCAGACAATCATTCCTTAGGGCAGACTCATTCTCTCTAGGTTTCTCTATGAATCATACTGGAAGAATGGACGAATTAGTTTGAATGGTCCAGGTTCAAAAATCAGGGACAATTATTCTTCTATGCTTGGGAAGAATAGTCCAGATAACCCATGACTGATGTTTAACTTTTCGAGGGAAGATGCTCTTCCATATCTAACATATGTGAGTTGAAGAATGGCCCATATGACTCAGTTGGTGTCATGATATTGTTGATGCAGGTTGATATTAGGTGATATAATTGTTGTGGAGACTATATGTCTCTGGACAATAGCTGTATGCTACTGTAGTGGATGTGATTCACTGGTAGTGACTGTGTCACTGGTTAGTAGTAGTGTGCTACTAGGAGTGGTTTTGTACGACTGGATAGTAGTTGTATACTACTATGAATAGACATAGTTGTAGTCTATTGGATAGAATTTTTATGATCTCCATGGAGACTATGTAGTTGGATAATGATGATGGTGCTCGTGATTTGATCATGAGATAGCCTGTGTGGCTATGATTATGCTATCGGTTGAATGGTATGTTTGTTCTCAAGACAATTTCCTTTAATACCTCCCTAGATAGGAAAGAGTGTTGATATTATGGTAGTTGCAAGAGGTATTAACCTTTACGTGTAACCTTTGATGAGTATAGAATATTCTAGGAAGCAAGAGAAACCATAGAATATTAGGAAATAATCTTAGAAGACAAGTCAACTCAAGATAATAAATTATATTAAATTATTATCCTCCAGAAGTAGAATTCATCCTAGTTAGGTGACTTGGAGGACTATAAATAAGAGGGCGCTAGAGATGATTTGTCACACTCACTCTCACAACTGCATAAGGACAAGTGGTGTGCATGACTGGAGGAGAGCTGCAACTATTGTAGTGGTGACTTGGCCTTTGGTTATGGTTGTAATTTCTTCTTGGTTATAGTTTGGACTTTCTTCTTGGTACACTAGCTTTGGAGAGAGGTACACTACCTTGGTTGGCTATTGGTTCTAGGGTTTTCTTCCAAAATTATTTTGTCTGTCAAGGTTAAGGTGCTGGGGGGTGGAATTTGTGCCTATGGTTGGGTGACAATATTGAGATATTGTCTACGGTAAAACTAGCACACCTATTATTCTAACACATGTCCCCTTAGTAGCTGGCATCCCATTTTATTATTTAAACATTGAAATACAATTCACATATTACATTTCTTGGCCATAGCCACATATTATATCTACATGAGAATTAATCAAACAAGGGATTATAATGGGGATGTTACATTAGATGTGAAAGTTTTTCATTTTTTGATTTTTCAACTTTTTTCATGTCTTGCTTCTTTGCCTCCTCCTCTTTTATCCCTCTCATTTGCTCAAACAACCTTTGATTAAGGTTATTTAAGCAAGGATTTTCTTCCTCTTCTCATAGGTTCTTTTCAAATTCCTTCTCGAGATCTTCTTTCTCTTTTTCTAATATTTTATTATATTTCTTTGTAACCTTTGTTTTCTTGATTTGCGCAAGTAATTTTTGACTGTGGTCTTTTAGGAAACATATTCATTGGTCATTTTCTAATAATTATTTGTAAAAAATATCCTTGAGATATTTATATTTCCATTGTGATACCTTCTTATTTTGTCGATGTTTGGTTGGTTCCTCTTCTAATTATTTTATCTGAGAGTTATCTTGACCTTCCAATTGTAATTCTTGGGTACACTGGATTGTGGAATCCTATGGAAATGGTATTTGGTGCTTGACTTGCAAGTCATACTTCGTTTTCTTTGATTCTTGAGATACATGTTTTTTGTTTTTTCATTTTCCACTTCTTGTGTGAAGTGACCATCCTTATCCCGAAGAATTTTAGTTTTCTTAAGTCTCACCATAATTCTATCTAGCTGTTCATGTATCTTCATAGATATTTCCATTGATACTTCCATGATTGGTAAACTTTTTGAAATAATAATTTTATTTTTCTTGATAAAACTTTTGAAATACCCCTCCTTTTTACTTAGAATTGGCCCTTGTGTAATTTTATTAAAAATACCTTTAATACCAAATGAAATATTCTTTTAGAATTTTTTATTTTTTTTAAATATAGGTGATATATATAGAATCTCATTCTCAATTTAAAACATTGAATATATTTTAGATATCTGAATTTATTCTTTAATTAATTAGAACCCTTTGACTCCTTTTCAATATCTTTAATTTATATTTTTTTTTAATGTTCCCTTTCTTAATAAAACCAATTTTACAATAAATGAGGTACTTGCAATAAAATAATACATTTCCTTTTGGATAATTAGGTATGGTCCCCTTGTTCGTACAACTTAATGTTATATGTATATAGGCGTTGGCTAAACATTCTACCTTTTGAGTTTTTTGGACGAAATCTGGCGATGTAAATCTGGACAAAATCACTATTTTTTGTTGTTTAAATTGCATTTTTGAATGCATAAATGGATTAAGCGTGCTAAAAATCTCCCGAGGCACCTGGATTATACAAACTTAGCCACTCAAATATGTAGATCCAACCATTCCTCTCCATATTTAAGACAAAATCAAACAAAAAAAATCGTCGGAAAATTGCCAAAAGGTAGAACGTTTAGACTTATATATATATATATACTTTTTTTAAAACAATATGTTGATCATATATATATATATATATATATATATATATATATATATATATATATATAGAGTCAACATATTGTCCAAAACAAAATGTATATATGTATATATATGTGTGTACACACTTTTTTTGGACAATATGTTGACCATATGAACTCCACCCTTTATTAATTATTTGACAAATCGATATAATGGAAGGTTGTGACGCTTGGGTTTGAGTCTTGAAAATTAGCATGGGCCACTTTGGTAATAATAGTGGTAACATGGGCTATTTTGGTAATAATAGTGGGTCTAAGGTTGACATCAATAATTTTGCATTATATAGATTTTTATATGGTATTTGGGTGATAATAAATGTAGCTAAGTGAAATCAAGTGAAATCACATGAGTAGGTTAGAAAAAAATATGAATCATACAAAATTGTATGGATTTGCACCAATAAATTAATAGAATTGGTTGTTGTAACAATACATAAATGTATTAATGAATGGGGTACGACAACACTACATAGTGATGATAGCGGTATGTTAGTAACACAATTACCAACTTAATGAGTACTCTAAAAAGTTCTTGTTTTTTGGGGGGTCATATTTTTTTCCTCGTTTTGAAAAATTGTTCTACTGGTAGCACCCCCCTCCCTTTTAAGGTTGTTTTTTGATATTTTAAATCTTCTTATACATAATGTATCTACATGATTTTTTATGGTGGTTAAAATTTAGAGCTGTTGCGTTAACAATCGATGTCATTGTGATATCATTGTGGACAAAGACTTTAAAATTTACCCTCAAATAAAAAAGCGATGCTACCAGTAGCACTAATTTTTTTTTGGAGTTGAAATCATAACTTAGTTGAAACCATGCCCTCGAAAACTGGTACCATCGTCGATAAACAACTCAAAATCGACTCCAAAAATCATTTCTTATATTTTTTATTTTTTATTTTTTAAAATTTACATTAAATAAATAAACAAATTGGACCAAAAAAAAACTTCACAAGTTAGTTTAAAAAAAAAATCACCTATTTTAAAAACAAAAACTCTAGATTTTAAACAGAGAGCTAGGTTTCATGACTGTAACACCCTCTAAACTCTAAAACCCTCGTCCAATCCCATAACTCCAGTGCACGATTTGCCACACTAAGTAGGATATTTCTAGCTCATCCATGGCAGAGGAGGAGGGGGCGCGAGCCCCCTCTTACATCAATGTTGTAGGTAATGAATAACCCGACGTAAAAAGTTCCAGACTGACTTTCAAGCCGCCGACACATCTAATGGAGAAGCTTCTTCAGAATGAACAAAGGTCAGGAAAGGATATGGATGTTGAAGCTGATCCCTCCCATCCAAAAGTGACTCACATGTGGGAACCTAGAAAATGTATCCTGCAAAACAATTCGACACCAAGGTATGTCATTATCTTAGATCGAGTAGGAGAAAATAATCAGTTCATGAAGGAACATGTGTTGATCGGAAAACTTCTAGGACTTTGGCCCTCAGAAAGGGACTTAATGAAGTGGATCAAAACCTAGTGGAACCCCAAGGGACATTATGAACTTCAGTTGGGATATAAATTTTCTTCACAATAATATTTTTCAATCTAGAAGATAAAGACCACATATTTGAGAATGAACCTAATTTTTTCAACTCAAAAGGCCTAAAACTTACTTTTTCAACTTAGCATGCCTATATTTAAGATTCTGGATGAACCACTTCATCCCTGAGAAGGAATACTTCTCATATGCAATGGTTTGGATTCGCCTTTACTCCCTTTCGTAGGAATTATGGTTACAGGAAATCCTAGCTGACATTGGTAATACTCTTGGTATGTAAGTTAAATATTCAGAAGAAACACACCAAATAAGGTATACCTTGTTAATATTATGGTAGCTGCGGGAGGTATTTACCCCCATGTGTGAACCTGATGAGAATAGAAGACTCTGGAAAGCAAGAGAAACCCTAATGAGTTGGCTAATAACCCTAGAAGCCTTGTCGGCTCAAGAAGATAATTTATATTAGGCTATTAGCCTCCAAGAGAAGAAGTCGACCAGAATTAATAATAATATACTGAAAAGACACATACCCAGAAGGAGAAGTCAGCCCCAACAAACTGACAGGATTACTATAAATACAGGGCGCCAGTTCTCATTTGATAGTATCTCAGAATTGTAGTTTCCCAGTTGGTGCGCACTGCAGTTGCAGTCTAGTGCGCAGGTTTGGAGGAGGGTTGCAGGTGCAACAACTAGTTTCAGTATTGGCTTGGATATCTATTGGCTAGGGTTTGGAACATCTGATTAGTCTTTTGTGATGTGTATCCTTGGGGATTGATGCGCTACTCTTTGTTTGGCTATCTAGCCTAGGGTTTTCTTCCAGAGGAATTCTCAGGTCAAGGTTAAGGTGCTCGGAGGGAGGCTTCGACCTGTGGTTGGGTGACAAGGGTATCGTCAATGGTAAAACGAGCACACCATCTTCAATATTCTAACAAGTTATGGGCCCACACCCCTTCAGTCAGCCTAAAATGCTGGAAGGAAACATAGCCGCTAGATATTGAGTTCGTTGAGGAACTGTCGCTAGGGTTACTAGCAGGAGCAACTTCCAAAAGCACTGTAGCTAGGGTTACCGGCAAAAGAAGTTGCAAAAACCCTAAACCTCTTGTCGAGGCACCTTAAGTGACAAGATTGAACTAATCTCCAGATAGATCAGTGCGCCCTAGCCCAATGCATCTCCTGGTACACTCAGAAGGCCAAGACGTGAAGTTTGGATTTCTGGTCAAATCTAGGGTTTGACCAAGTCAAGCAAGCCATGATGAATTCTATGAAGTCTGAGAACAAGCTAGATGGAGCCTCCAACTTCAGAGCATGGAAGACAAGGATTGAACTCATCCTTGCTAAGAATAAAGTGTTGGATATTGTGAAAGGAAAGATCGTGAAGCCAAAGTTTAATAAAGGAGAAGAGAAGGAACCACAGAACGTTGCAGCTATGAAGAAGTTCAAAGACGTTGACATCAATGCCATGAGTATCATAGTGGATTCCATAAAATACCACTTGATACCCTACATCTCCCATATTGACTCATCCAAGAAGATGTACGATGCCCTAACAAATATCTTCTCAGTCAGAAACATTGGACAAGTTATGAGTCTGAAGAATGAGCTCCGTGACATGAAGATGAATGATGACGACAACATAACATCATACTTTGTAAGGATCTCCCAGTTAAGAGATCAACTACAAGCTATTGAAGAGATCACTTCAGAAAAGGAGTTGGTCAACATAGTACTCAATGGTCTTCCCAAGACATGGGATGCATTTTCCGCAAGCATGAATACAAGGAAGGAGTACCCGACATTTGAAGAACTTTGGACTTGCTGTGCTCAAGAAGAATCAAGGATCAATGCAAAAGAGAAACCCCAAAAGAAGTACGATGATCAAGCCTTCACATCAAGATTCAAGAACTTCAGAAACAAAGGGAAGTTTGGTTCAAGGAGGAATCCAAATCAAGAGAAAGACATTTCAGAAATACAATGCTTCAACTCTCAGAAGTACGGTCACTACAGGAATCAGTGTCCTGAGCTAAAGAAAAGGAAAGAGAAGCATGAAGCATCGATTGCCGAAGAAAATGAACCTGCAAAGAAGACTAAGCAGGATGGAAGATATTTCTTCTACTAAAAGGTAACAACACTCTTCTTATTTTCTTGTACATATCTTGCTTGCATCGTCCTTGTACATATCTTGTATATCTATCTCTTGGAAGATAATGTGTTCCAAGAAGAACTATACCTATG
>ML778511.1:161109-176491 GCA_009831015.1 Picea engelmannii | reverse complement strand
AGAAGATCAGATCTCATGATGACAAAAGAAGTACCACATGAATATGTTCCAGTTCTCCAACTATGATATACTCTATTGTTCAGATCTACATGAAGCCTTCACAGTATTCCAGACTAAAGTACAAGCATTACATTATCCATGATAAAGTCCAGAAGGGAGAAATTGATTTCTCCAATACATATCTCCACAGATGAGCAGATAAGCATACACTTTGGTAAAGCTTATATTCAAGATGAAAGAACGTGCATACTCAAGCTAGAGCTCGTGGAAATAACTCTCTTAGCTAGAAGGGAAGACTCTCCAAACTAAAGGAAGGTACGCAAACATTTATTTTTGTGATTTAAATAACTCTCCAGTTAGGAGGGAGCATTTATCTTTGTAATTGAGAAATAGTCCAGATTGGACAGATGCTTTCCTGTTCGGAAAGTGGATTGAGATTTTTGACAGACAATGACTTCCCATTGTAGTTAACATGGGAGGCAGACTAATTGCTGATGTATCATAGACAACGACTTCCCATTATGGGGATTGGTCTAGGACAATCATTCTTCTTGTCAGTCACTTTGTGTGGTGGTCAAGTAGAATGGTCCGCCTCGCTGGGAAGTCATTCTTTCAAAGTTCACAGTTGTGAGCAGTTTCAAAGAATCATCCGTTTTGGAGGTTGATGCAGGACAGACATTCCTCAAGGATTATACATTCTCTCCAGGTTACACTTTAGTGTCGGAGGAATGGCCCAGGGGGGGGAATGGTATGGACAGTTATTCCTCGAGGGAAGATTCATTCTCTCCAGGTTACACTTTGTTTAGTGTTGGAGGAATGGCCCAGGGTGGGGAGTAGTCCAGGCTCAACAATCAGGGACAGTTATTCCTCGAGGGAAGACTCATTCTCTCCAGGTTACACTTTGTTTAGTGTCGGAAGAATGGCCTAGGGTGGGGAATAGTCCAGGACAGTCATTCCTTAGGGCAGACTCATTCCCTCCAGGTTAAACTTTGTTTAGTGTCGGAGGAATGGCCCAGGGTAAGGAATGGTCCAAACATTTCTTGAGGGCAGACTCATTCTTTCCAGGTTACACTTTGTTTAGTGTCAGAAAAATGGCTTAGGGTGGGAAATGGTCTAGGTTCAGAAATCAGAAACAATCCTTCTTCCTTGGTTGAGAAGAATGGGACAGATAGCCCATTATTGATATTCTATGTTGAGGGCAGACATTCTTTCAGACCTCACAGATGTGAGTGAGTAGTCCAGGCTCAACAATCAGGGATAGTTATTCCTCAAGGGCAGACTCATTCTCTCCAGGTTATGCTTTGTTTAGTGTCGGAAGAATGGCCCAGGGTGGGGAATAGTCCAGGACAGTCATTCCTTAGGGCATACTCATTCCCTCCAGGTTACACTTTGTTTATTGTCGGAGGAATGGCCCAGGGTAAGGAATGGTCCAAACACTTCTCGAGGGAAGACTCATTCTTTCCAGGTTACACTTTGTTTAGTGTCGGAAGAATGGCCCAGGGTGGGAAATGGTCCACGTTCATAAATCATAAACGATCCTTCTTCCTTGGTTGAGAAGAATGGGGCAGATAGCCCATTATTGATATTCTATGTTGAGGGTAGACATTCTTTCAGACCTCACAGATGTGAGTGAAAGATTGGCCCAGATGATTATTATTGATGTTCTATATTGAGGGCAGACATTCTTTCATATCTCATAGACGTGAGTGAAAGATTGGCCCAGATGATCATTGTTGATATTCTATACTGAGGGCAGACACTCTTTCAGATCTCACAGATGTGAGTGAAAGATTGGCCCAGTTGATTAAGTTTTTATGATAACATTGTTTCTATGCAGATGAAGACTACTGTGGTGGTAGACATTCTTTCAGATCTCATAGACGTGAGTGAAATATTGGCCTAGATGATACAGTTTTTATCATAACATTGTTTCTATGCAGGATGCTCTCAGATGTTTGTTATGAAGACTATATGACAGTAGATGAGGACTACTGTGGTGAATGTGTTTCACTGATCGCAACTATACGTTGCTGATCAAGTACTTGTGTGTTACTTGATGTGGTATTTAACTACTGAATTGTAGTTGTGTACTACTATGAATAGACATAGGTGTGTTCTATCCTTGTTCTAATTGCCTTGAAGACTATCAACAGATTATTGGAGATGATCATTCAGATGAATGATGAACATAGATTTTCCAGACGGAAAATAGTTTAGAGCTTTTACTCCTCTTGTATCACTCCATGGTGAGAGTGACTTATCCAGCATCATATCTAACTACTCAGATGAAGTATGGTTTCAAGAGATGATGCAGCTGATGGTGATGGTGATGCTCATGATCTAGTCATGAAATAGTCTAGATGACTATATTGATGCTGTCGGGTAAATTGTATGTTTTGTGCTCAAGTCCATTACCTTTAAATACCTCTCTAGATAGGAGGGAGTGTTAATATTATGGTAGCTGCGGGAGGTATTTACCCCCATGTGTGAACCTGATGAGAATAGAAGACTCCGAAAAGCAAGAGAAACCCTAATGAGTTGGATAATAACCCTAGAAGCCTTGTCGGCTCAAGAAGATAATTTATTAGGCTATTAGCCTCCAAGAGAAGAAGTCGGCCAGAATTAATAATAATATACTGAACAAACACATACCCAGAAGGAGAAGTCGGCCCTAGCAAACTGGTAGGATTACTATAAATACAGGGTGCCAGTTCTCATTTGACAGTATCTCAGAATTGCAGTTTCCCAGTTGGTGCACACCGCAGTTGCAGTCTGGTGCACATGTTTGGAGGAGGGTTGCAGGTGCAGCAACTAGTTTCAGTATTGGCTTGGATATCTCTTGGTTCGGTTTTGGAACATCTGATCAGTCTTTTGTGATGCGCTATCCTTGGGGATTGTTGCGCTACTCTTTGTTTGGCTATCTAGCCTAGGGTTTGCTTCTGGAGGAATTCTCAGGTCAATATTAAGGTGCTCGGAGGGAGGCTTCTGCCTTTGGTTGGGTGACGAGGGTATCGTTAATGGTAAAATGAGCACACCATCTTCTATATTCTAACATACCTCATATGCTTGCATCTATTTTTACATGAATATATCCAAAGCTCTATTAGGTTCTCTAACTCTGGAGTACCAAGATGAAGAATGGTTGCAAGTAATCGATTATGAGCATATTCCCTTCCGATGTAGGAAATTCCATGAACATGGCCACCTTTTCCGGGATTTTCCTTTATATCTACCCCCATGCTTAGCAGAGGAGGATCACAACAAGAAAAATGAGTGCTTCACCCAGATACAAGGACACATAAGGAATAACAAACAAAAGCTGGGGCCAGGTCAAGGTTAAAAAACTTCAACCAGTAACTCCTTTGACATTCTTAGTAAACTACCTGACACCCAAGAGGTGGAAAACCTGCACATCCAACCAACCAAAGTAAATGATAAAGGTAAAGAAAAACAAGTTCCCGAACCAATCCTAGAACAAATAATTATTCCCAGTTCTCCTACTCAGATGGTTATAGATATTTGACCAGAAGAAGGGTAAGAGATGGAAATTATTGTTGATGAGAAAGATCTAGTAGATATTGATCTAGATTTGATTCAAGAGGATTACAACAAAAAGGAACTACAATCCCTCTCCCCTGGAGTAGCTTACAAATTTCACAAAGTATACATAGACTCCGCAACATGAGCTACATCTCGATCTATAGGTGCTTTGGGGATATATTTTGACCTCGACAAAGACAATCATAAAATAAACAAAGAACCAAAAATAAGAGGGCACAAATTGGCACATCAACTGATTCATGAGGTAGGTAATTTCATGATCAACTTGGGACTAATACAGAAGCTTAAAAAAAGATTCATTTCTCCCCCTCCACCCTCTTCATTATGAATATTATTTATTAGAATGTAAGAGGCCTTAATGGGAGAACAAAATAGAGGGTTCTCCGTAAATGCATAATGGCAGAGAAGCCAATAATACGTTTTCTTCATAAAAAACAATGTGCAGGCACCACCGTAGAAGCACTCCTTGCACGGTGTTGGAGACACATCAAATGCATATTCAATGATTCCAATGTCACGACAGGGGGCATCTCCATCCTATGGAACCCATCCAAAATCACTCTATATGGATTTTATTCCATAGCCTCAACGCTCACAACTAAATATCACATCATAGGGCCTAGCAAGGAAGGCATCCTCACCAATGCCTATGGTCCTCAATCCCCACTAGAAAAAGATAATTTTTTGAAAAATATCGGAGCTCTTTCCAGTTTGGTTGGTCAACAAAGATGGATCATGGGAGGCAACTTCAAATTCATCATCTCCCTGGAAGGAAAAAGAGAGGAAATTTGTAAATTGGATAAAGACAGTGACAATTTCCAGAATCTCATAACAGATCTGCATCTAATTGATATCTAAGCGTATAATGGAGTCTTTACATGGTCCAATAGGAGGACTGGCACCCATCAGGTGGCTTGATGAATGGATCGGTTCATGTTATAATAATCCCTTATGACAGAGGATCTCTTGCTTGAGGCAAGCATTCTCCCTTGTTCAGGATTGGATCATTGGCCTATTCAACTCTGGTTCAAGACCACTAACATTCCTAAATACAAGCCCTTTAGATTCGAAAAGTTTCGGATCACCCATCCAAACTTTCCAGAGCTATCTAGGAAGATGTGGTTAGAAGTAGAGGTAAACTATGGAAACCTCATGTACAGATGACAACAGAGACTAAAAAACTTCAGGCAATTAGTGAGAGATTGGAACAAAAATGAGTTTGGGAACATATTCCAAGATTAGTAGGCAATTGAACAACGTTTGGCAGACTCATTCACTATGAATCTACGAAGATCATACAGAAAGAGGAGGATCTCCTTAAAAAACAAATGGAAGAAAGGAAACACAAAGAGTAAATCCTCTGGTGCCAAAAATCAAGAGTGCAATGGATAAAATAAGGGGAAAAAATACAAAGTTTTTCCATAGGTCCATGATACAAATACGACACATAAATCACATCACCAAATTGGAGAATGATCAGGGTCAAACACTCATGGAGCATGAAGTAATGGAGGACGAGTTAGTAAACTATTATTCCAACCTTCTCTCTAAGCCAATCCAAGATCAATTGCAAGCCATTAATAAAATCACACAACATATACAAAACCTCATTTTAGCGGAACAAAATGAAGCACTCATGAGGCCTATCTCCATGGAAGAGGTAGACCAGGCCATGAAATAAATGCCAATGGGAAAATCTCTAGGGCACAATGGTTTTACTACAAACTTCTTTTATCATTGTTGACCAATGGTTTGAGAGGAATTTTGGAAGCTAGTGGAGGAATCACGCTCTTTAGGCAGGGTCCTAACTGACCTCAATGCCACCTTCCTCATGCTTGTTCCTAAGGAGGAGTGAGTGACCCACCCCAAAAAGTTCAAGTCCATCGCCATATGCAATGTGATATATAAAATCATAACAAATATCATTGCACAATAGCTCAAGTTGATTCTTCCCTTCATGATTTCCAAGGAACAATCAGGCTATGTGGAGGGAAAATAGATTCTGAATAGCACCATACTGGCTCATGAGGTTATGCACTCTCTCAATTCTTCGGGGACTCCATGTATGCTCATAAAACCATACCTCTCAAAATCCTTTGATCTCTTGAGCTGGTAATATATACAATCAATTCTATTTGCTTTTGGATTTGGTAATGGTTGGATAAATTGGATACTAAATCTCACTTCAACTACTTTTTTCTCAATCCTAGTAAATGGTGTGCCCTCTAAAACTTTTTCCCCTTATCGAGGCATACATGAGGGAGATCCCCTTTCTCCCTTCCTGTTCGTCATAATGGATAAGGGCTCAACCACTATATAAAAGCCTCCATTGTAGATGGCTCCCTACATGGTATTCCCCTACATGGCCTCCAACTAGCTGCTTCACACAACCAGTTCATAGAAGACACTACGCTAATGGGTACTCCCATGACAAGAGAATCTCAAAAACTTAAGCTTATCCTCACTGATTTTAGTGAAGCTTCAGGTACCTTTATCAATCTGGATAAATCACAAAACTTTTTCTTCAACACCCCTTTGTCCATTCATAATAATATATCTCGATTGTTAGGCATCCCTCAGAGCTCCCTTTCGTCCAATTACCTTGGCGTCCCACTCTATGACTCAACAACCATAAATATCTCTTGGTCTTGTCTCCTAGATTCTTTGGTCTGAAGGATGAGTTCCTGGAATTTTCTTTGGTAGGCCGACTAGTTTTGGTAAAATCTGTCCAAGAAATCCCAAACTGCCTTTTCTTAGCTTTAGCGCCCCCAAATCAATACTCAACACCATCAGAAATATTCAAAGAAAATTTCTTTGGCAGGATTGAAATCTGATAGCAAGTGGGCCTTGGTCATCTAGGAAAATCTTTGTCTACCCAAACTCAATGGTGTTTTGGGACTTAGGGATCCAGGTGTACTCAGTGAAGTGATGGGTGAAAAAATCTAGTGGTGATGGCTAAAATGCCCAAAATAGCTATGGGCATAGTTGTGGAAACAAAAATATGCTCCAAATATGGATGAGGCTTCTCTCATAAAAATGGAGGATCAAATCCAGGGGTCCAACATCTGGAATGTGACCTGGAGAAACCGCCCTATCATCTAGGAACATGCTTTCTGGGAACTAAGGGATGGCCAAGATGCTTATTTCTGGTCAGACTCTTGAAAACAATTCCCTCTGCTTGAGTATTTGGAAATAATTCATTACATTCAATTTAAAATTCCAAAAAACATTAGGATTAAGGTTTTCGATGTTTGGAATGAGACCCTTCCAGGTTCCTAGTGGAGAGTATGGAAATCCTCTTCGAGGGATCTCAACCTTCTTATTGACTGCAATATGGAACCATGGAAAGAATCAACATCCCCAACGAATATTCTCTTACATGAAGGTCGAGACATTCCGCACTAGGGAAATTCTACGACAAGAACCTTCATCATCAAAGAAACCTATTACATCAAAGCTTAATTTCATCTATTTCCCAAAGATCTAATTTGGCACACTATTTGGAAATTGAACCTCTTGCTGAAGGTTTCAACATTTTTATGGCTTATGGCCCAAAACCGTATCCTTACCTGGGACAAATTGAGGAAAAAAGGTTTTATTGGGCCCTCAAATTGTCCTCTTTGTATGCAACAAAAGGAATCAATGGAACATCTAATGAATTGATGTCCTTTCATCCAGGAACTCTGGGACAAGGTGGCAATTATAATGAGGAAACAACCCATTCAACAGATAACATCATCCAATCTATAGAGAAATGGTGATCGAGTGCCTAAAAAACTCCCATTCTTAACCGGATTTGGCAGTTAATTCCATGTTTTGTGGTCTGGAAAATATGGAAATAACATACAAGATGAATCTTCCACTCCAAATCTTCCTCATTGGAATTTGTCTAGTCCAAAATTTTTAGTAGCATTCAAGAGATCGTGAGATCAAAACAATTGAGTGCAGAGGACTTGAAATGCGATCCCATTGAGAACATCATCCTCTCCAAATGGTATCTAAACATTGATACTTCTGAATCTCTTACCAGTTCCAAACAACAAATAGTGGCCCTGCAAAGTCTCAACATTTGGCAAAGCCGCCCTACATGAATATTTAAGTTGAACTTTGATAGAGCTTCTAAGGGCAATCGAGGACCTGTAGGATTCAGAGAAATGATTGGAAACAATGATGGCATCATCGGTCATATTTTGGCTGGAAACTTGGGATTTGACATAAATAACTCAACATAATTATGGGGCGTAATTCATGGCATTCAACTAGCTTCACTCTTAGGTCTAAATCATCTCATCATAGAGGGAGACTCTCAACTTATTATTTTTCTTGTCACTAAAATTATCCATGGATTTGACCTTGCCAAAATCTCCCCTAGCTAGCGACTCCTCAACTCTCTTGATCTCCTCAAGTCCCTGCTTCATCCAGGTCTCATCCTAATCCCTTCTCATATAAGAAGAGCATCAAATAAGGTGGCAAATAAACTTTCAAATGAAAAGGTTGGCCTCTCGGGTGCAGGCATCCTCATTGATGCCAATTCCTTCCTAGCCTCATCCATTTACTAACAATGCCTTGTCATGGCAGACTCAGGTCACAACCCCCCAGATGGGGTGCCACATGTATGATCCATGCACTTAAAGAAAGCCCCTGCTTGCCATCTCCCCTCCTGGTTTCACATCGTGAGAGGACCCTCAATGCAGGGCGTTGGTGATGGGAGTTTTGGCCTCACGTGAGTTCAGATTCAGTACTTTAGGATGCTGTCAGGATTAATGGGGATGCATCCTACAGAGGACGATGTCGCCTCAACTGTTATTGCACACTTAATGAAATGGAACATGGTTATTTCCATTCACTCTCGCTGGTTAGACCTTCCATTTTAAGCACTCTTAGATGGACTAGCCGCCATCAGTTGTCCATTTTGCCACCAACCTTTCAGTCTAGCCCCAACTTGGACCTCACATACTCATGGAGAGGATAGGAATGACACACATAGCAAGGGCGATGCTAGGCATTCCCCCAGCTCCCCTGTGGATCAGGTCACGGTTCCGTAGCGATTGCAGGACCACGACCTAGCTCATGTGGGGGCTGGGGCGATGTTGAGAATGTATTGTTATATATATATGTATATATTTCACATTTAAAAAAAAATTTAATACATTTTTTTTTTTTTTTGTATTTTAGGTTTTCTAGTTTAGTTTTTTTTTTAATATTTTGTGTGTTTTTAATCTTTTTAAAGTTTTTTTTCCCATAAATTTGTTTTTATTTTTTCTCATTTTCCCTTAGTTTTTATAAATATTTTTAATTTTTTAGTTTTTCTTTAATTCTTTTTATATATAAATTTGTTTTTTAATCTCAATTTTTTTTTCTTTTTAAATTTCGATTCCTTTTTTTTTTTTTAATTTCATTTTTTTTCTTAGTTTTTTTTAGTTTTTAATTTTTCAAAAAAGGGGTTAGAGTTTTTGTTTTTAAAATGGGTGTTTTTTTGGGAAATTTAAAATTTGTTTCATTTGTTTTTTTTTTTCACCTTTGTTTTTTTTTTAAATTTGGGTTTTGAATATATTTTTTTAAATGTGTTTTTTTCTTCATTTAAAAAAAATATCTGCGAAGATTTTTTTTTTTTTAATGTAAATTGAAAAACAAAATAGTTTGTAAATAAATTTTCAAGTGACCATTTGGGGTCCAATTTTGGGTTGTTAATTGCGTAGGGATCTGTTTTCAATGCCACAGTTTCAATTAGGTCGTAAAGAGCTATAATTTTAACGTTTAGAAAACAAATTATTTTAGGTAACATCACTTTTTGATTTAGGTGTTGGTTTTAAGGTTTTTCTAAGAAATTATATGAGTTTTGAAGGCCATGCTTAAAAAATGTTGTAATTTTAACCCCATTAGAAAAAATGGTGCTTTTGGTAGCGCCACGTTTTGATTTGGGGGTTGATTTTCATGTTTTTTTATGCAAAAAGATGGGTTTTAAGGGCTAGAGTTCTCGTTTTGAGGTCACAGTTCTTGTTAAGTCAGTAATTGTGTTTAGGGTACAATGATGCAATTAGTTAATTAATAGTGGCTGCAATTGTATAACATTGAATATGAATAATACAAAATTGTATGAAGTCTTTCAAAATTGTATGGATTTGCACCAACAAATTAATAGAATTAGTTGTTGGAACAATTCATAAATGTATTAATGAATGGGGTACAAAAACAATGTATGGTGATGGCAATGATACGTTAGCGTACAATGCAAAAAACAATTAATTAATAGTGCTTGCAATTATATAACATTGACAACATATACATCTATAATTGAGGTAATCTGGTGGCTTCACTATGTAGTTGTGATCCATATTTTTCTATATTTCCTTTTCATGATTTTTTTGAGTCTCTTTGAACTTGTAGTAGAATTATATTTTTTCAATAGAATTTTGAATCTAAATATAGTATGTTTCCAAGAGCAAAAAAAAATTGACCAAGGGTCTGGTGGTCAAAGGCTGGGATTAGAATTTGCTCTAATACTAAATGTGACGAACTAAGTTGATTCATAGATGAAATATTCAAAATACTTGGAATAAAACAAAGAAATCCATTTGGATCAAATAATATATTGAATAAATATGAGATGATAGAATATAACATGATTACAAATGAACACCCCTTATATATACCTAAGTCAGACTTCCTTTTTACTAAGAGACATGTCATTTCAATAAGGTGTCTCCTCATTATAAAGTATCTTTTTCATTATATATATATATATGTTTATTACAATGTGACTCTCATTAATAAATTCATTTGCTTGTGGAGTTATTCAAACCTGGTCTGTCAATTGTATTAGAGTATTTTTTGACAACTCCATGATGTTGTATACTTCATTGATTCCTGCTCATTGGAGCTATGTGTCTTCCCCAATTACTTTGGCAAGGATCATTGCTTCTGGGTTAAAATTAGAGCCACATGAATGGGGCTGAGTTTGTTCAGTCGGTTCGCCTTCCATTTCTCTTTGGAAAATCGTCATTGCATCTTAGGAAACATGCCTATTCTCTGATTAAAGGAATGATTTTTTGGTTGCATTTGTGGCACCAATATTCAGGGCCCTATTATGGTTTCCATTTTCAAATCCCTGGCACAAAAAATGAAAATATTTGTGATTCATTATCTACATTTGTTTTCCTGTATACATAGTAATGCACATGAATTGTATGATTCATTAGCATGGAGCACCATTTCCACATTTGTTTCCAATGAGGAAGTTGAAATGTTGTTCATTTTCAATGGAGAAACAAAGAAACTGCCACCCATTCAGGAAGAATCTATTATGTTGAAGAAAGATTTGTTATTTTATTTTATTTTTATTTTTCGAGGGAATAACTCCTGGGGAAACCCACTGGGTAGTTCCCCTCATTTTGAGGATGGTACCCAGGGTCAACCATATTTTGTAGAAAGACAAATCTTTTTCAATATCGTGCGCATTTAAGAGCCAAACATGTCACTTGAGGGATTCATTGAACTTGGGTGGGGAGGAAAACACCCCTCAAAACAAACCACTGGGGCTAAACCCAATTGACTAAGATTTGTTATTCTATCATCATGAATTGTACACAATAGCATCAATAATCCTACAACAACGGTCTTCAACCCCGTGCTTATTATCACAACCAACTTTAGGTGGAGCAAAAACTCAAGAGAAAACCTAAACCTAATCTAGATTAACTCGTTTTCTAAGTTAACCATTGGACAAGACAAAACTGGGAGATGAATCGACCATTGGAATTCTTGTCAAATCAGAGAGAAAATGTAATGTTTCAATAGAGGTAAAGCCGTTACCTAGTCTTTACCGATCCAGTGCTCAATGAGGTGACATTTGGTTAGAAAATCCACTTTCCCTACAAATTTTTGAAGGTGTATGACTGAAGTGGCATTCTCTGGGGTCTTGTTGAATGAATTTGTGGAGGATAGAGGTTTATGTAATATCTGTGTGCTATTCTCAATGCACAAGAATGTCTGGAGAGTACAATGAAATTGCATCGATTTTCATCCAAATTTGGTCTCTGGAATACCTTTATTTCCAGTAGAGCCTTACCTTGATGGTTGTTGGTAGTATGGACATTGAGAATACAACTTAAATTTTCAAGATAGTTTGTAGACATAGTTATTTCTACAACGTTTGCTACCAATTTGAACTCGTGGCTCACTGTGATGCTGAAGTATATACTGTCTTTATGTTTCTTTTGAATTTGTGTTAGCTTTCATGTTTTTTGGGAGCAATCATTGCTTTGGTTGTCAAGGTAAAATATATCATTACTCTAAGGATATTCAATGTATATGCAAAGGAAGATGGCATTTTGGAGCTCTCCTTGGTTGGGTTGAGATCTAAAATCTTGGATCTTTTCCAATTCAATCGATATGCACAATTTTTTATGATATATGTGGATGAAGACAATGATATTGTAACTATGTTAGACAACAATGATATTCTTGATGTATTTCATCAAGGTTTAAATCATTTGCACTGGGAAGTGTCTCTTTGATGAGTCAAAATAATAGGTCCATAGAAAAATAGCCTCAAATCCAACCTTCAACCCTTCATGGTGAGAGATTTGATCTTCACTGTGTTTGTTGTTGAAAAAATGGACATGAAGATGGTGAGAGATTTGATCTTCACTGTGTTTGTTGTTGAAAAAATGGACATGAAGAAAAGACATGTAGGATCCCATGGGAGAATATCAAAGACAAGTAGGAACAAAAGGAATAAAAATGTAAAGTTCTTGAATTTTCTCATTTTGTTATTGCTCATTGAAATATTGACTTAAATGAAGATTTGCTCAAAACTACATTTTCTTCTTAGAGAGATGCTTGGTTTCTTGCCACTGGTGCTACTTGCCACATAAATTTTCAGAAATACTTATTTGAGGAATTGAATGAAAATGTAGAGGGTGCATTAAACTTTGCAAATGGTTCTAGCCTCAAACCTATAGGAATTCACACCATTAGGCTCAAATTGCTTAGATTCCCATATTTTCTTTTGCATAATGTTTTCTATCTTCTTGATTTGTAGAGTAACTTGCTGTGTCTTCTGCACATTCAACAACAAGGCCATACTATTTACATGTTTGATGGAAAAATAAAAAAAAGGAGGTCTTTCGACATCATGGCAGGATGAGAAATTGTTGACGCTGAAAGGGATATTTGCATGGGCACAAAACTTTTCATACCTCTCTTATCATGATGAAGGTACATTTTCATCTAGTCTCTTGTGGCATGCTAGATTTGGGCACATCAATTATGATATAGTCTTCATTTATTGAATAAAAATGGTGTTTCTAGTTTGCCTACCATTCCAAGGAATTTGAAGCAATGTGAGGAATGTATCATTGGTAAACACAACAAGAAACTTTTTCATGATTCTACTTCGAGAGCATGTAGAAAGCTAGAGTTGATACACTTTGATTTTTGTGGCCTCATGCATGTTGCATATGCCTTTGGTAGTAAATATTTCATGAATTTTATTGATGATTACACCATATATGTTGGGTTTATTTGTTGAAACAAAAATCTCAAGTATTTGAATCATTTAAAAATTTTCATCTATGGACTGAAAATGAAGCACAATCTCATATTGGCACTCTTCATATAGATAATTGAGGGGAATATACTTATAATGAGTTTGAAAGATATCCTCTCCAACATGGTATCAATCATCAAACCACTGTTCCATACAATCTTCAGTAGAATGGTGTAATAGAAATAATGAACAAGTCACTCTTAAACATGGTATGTTCCATGCTATTTTTCAAGAATGTGAAGTTGGTGTTTTGAGTTGATGTAGTTCTACGTGTACTATATTTGAGAAACAAACGTCCATCCCATGCTATTGGGAACAAGATTATTTATGAAATGTGGTATAACCACAATCCTTCAGTGAGGCATCTTAGGGATTTTGGTTCCACTTGTTATGTCTTAATTACTAAGGAGAAAAGAAACAAACTAGGTGCAAGGAGGCAAAAGTGATTGTTGAGTGAAAAATTGATCATCTTGATAGATTTACCCATGTAAATACATATCATGAGTTTGATAATGATATTCCACATTTTGAAGCGGGGTTCTCTATCTTGGTTCAATATTTGGAATCTCCTTTTGAAGTGCCATCTTCCCCTCATGTAGAAGAAGTGACCACTTCATTAGAACAAGAGGTTCAATTGGAGGATGTGATTGAGAGGATTGAAAGGTTGAATCTTAATGGGAATGAAACATCATCTCAATTAGTTAAGTAACATGGAACATCACAAAATTTTTAAAATTGACTCATAAAGACACTTGAAAGTGTTCATCTTGATGAGGTTGAAAATACAAGAACCAAAATTTTAAAAAGATAAGATTATGGAGGCGATGTAGATGATTCAGAATTAGATGATTTCAATGATATGGATGTTTCATATGATTGTGAGTTGAATTTATTTACTAACTTTGAACCAAATTCCTTTGAAGAAGCTACTTCTCATGATGAGTGGAAAGAATCTATGTAGGAGTATGATGCTCTCATCAAGAATGGGACATGGATGTTGGTGGATCCTCTATTCAGAACCAAACCAATTGGATGCAGTGGGTTTACTAGAATAATTACAAATCATATGGTTCACTTGACAAACATAAGGCGAGGTTGGTGGAAAAAGGATATGCATAGAAAGAAGACATAGTCTATGAGAAAAATTTCCTCCCCACAACAAAATGGGCTACCATTCATGATTTGTTGGCTTTGACAACACATAACAAGTACTAGGTGATTCATCACATGGATGTAAATACAAATTTCTTGAATGGATATTTGAAAGAGAATGTCTGCATGTTTCAACCAAAAGGATTTGTTGTGAAGGGTCAAGAACATAAGGCATGCAAGATCATCAAGTCTTTGTATGGTGTAATACAAGCACCTCACACATGGTATGAAAAACTAATTGAGCATCTTTTGAAGATCAATTTCAAGCATTTTAATCTTGATGATGCAACTTTGTTTGTTAAGAAAGTTGAAAAATTGTTTTATATCTTGTGGTGTATGTAGTTGATCTTTTGATAACAGGGAACAATGAAGCATATGTTGCATTCATAAAGAAATAATTGGAGAAGAGTTTTGATATGATAGACATGGGACATCTTCACTACTACTTGGAAATTGAATTTACTCAGAGTCCAAGGTATATATTCATTCCCCAAAAGAAGTACATTGGAGAGTTGTTGAATGAATTTGGCACGACTGATTGTAATTCTCTCTCTACTCAAATGGAGCAAAATTTGAAGCTAACATCAAAAGAAATGAATGAATTTGAGAATGCAATTAAATATAGATAGATTGTGGGGAGTCTTATCTACCTTACCACTATTATACCAAATATTTCATTTGTAGTTGGGAGCCTTTCTAGGTTCACACAAAAACCTTGTAAAGGAAATTGGTGTGCTACAAAGAGAGTGCTAAGGAACTTTAAGGGAACTTGAGAATTTGTGCTTGAATACTATAAGGTGGAGGACTTCAAACTAGTTGAATATACATATTTAGAATTTGATGGGGATAAGGATAAGTGTCTACTTAAGGATACCTCATGAGTATTTGTTGGAGCAAGATATTTTTGTTAATTTTCAAAATCCCAACCCAGTTTCAGTCTCGCTGATTTTTCAGTCAAATTTAATTGCCAAACTCGGTTTCAGCACTGTTTCAGCATATGTTACAGCCTAGTGTTTCAGCATATACTCAGTGGTGTTTCAGCTTAAGACTCAGCACTATGTTTCAGCATATGCTACAGCCTGGTGTTTCAGCATCTGCTCACAGCGGTGTTTCAGCTTA
>ML778511.1:124339-148529 GCA_009831015.1 Picea engelmannii | reverse complement strand
AGGAAACTACCGGCTGAAGATTCCACTTGGGAAGATGAGTCTTTTATACAGAAGCATCCAGAGTTACTCAAGCGTTGCGGACAACACTTGTCTCAAGGGGAGGGGAATGTTAAGCCCTAATATTGGC
Source organism: Picea engelmannii (assembly GCA_009831015.1). Lineage (NCBI taxonomy): Eukaryota > Viridiplantae > Streptophyta > Pinopsida > Pinales > Pinaceae > Picea > Picea engelmannii. Next base: position 148,402 of record ML778511.1, on the reverse strand, counting down.
TCATTACCCCTTAATTAGGGCATATTAGATTAGTAATGTTATTTTATGAGGAGAGAGAGAAATAGTTATAGGTAGAATATGAAGAGTTAGAAAGAAAAAAGTGATCACAAGCAACACTCAAACCAAATTTGTAAAACTCTTGAACAACTAGAGCACATTATCAACAATATATGAAAATTTCCTACATAGCCCTTCTCAGGGTTTGGTACACAAATCACTTTAGTTTTACAAGCTTTATTCTATGTAAGATGCTTTATGTTATAATACAAGTGAGTTATATTGGATTGAGACACATCATCTATTTAGGGTATACCCCTCTCCATTATTCACCATTTACACTTAGTGTGAAATAACTACTCTATTACATTTTGTTTTTGGTGTATATGCACATTGTAACCTCATGATATTTTGTTTTTGGTGTATATGCACATTGTAACCTCATGATATTTCAATTCCTTAGTTCCCATGCCTACACTTGTTTGTACATGCTTACACTTTTTTTTTTTCTCTGGTGAACTGAAAATAGACAAACAAATATAGAAATTATATGTATAAGCATAATTTAGTGTATACAACACGAAATTTGAAGAAAAAAACAATGCTTATGATGCATGATAACTATAATTATATAGAAATTATATGCATAAGCATAATTTAGTGTATACAACACGGAATTTGAAGAAATAAACAATGCTTATGATGCATGAGAACTACGCCTCTAATTACATATAATAACAATGATATTCTTGTGATAGGAGTAAAGTGCTAGAATTTTGTTTTATTTGTACATATTTATTAATGCTTGTTTTTCATAGGATGTTTATGGTAAATTTTATTTAGGCATTATACAAAATCAATCATTCCACTTTTAGTACTTATTTATATGCACTCATTAATTTCCTCCAACTTAACCTTGCTCAATATATTTGATGAAGAATTTGTAACTAATGTTATTACCTAATGTTATTACCTTGTAGGGGCATCCCCACGGGATTCAAAGGATGTCTTCGCATCCCCTTTGACATGACTAATATTTTTGGAAAAAGGATAGTAAGGGATGTTCTTGGTAGCTTGTTCCATTTTCCTTAGAATGTATAGGGTGTAAGAGAACATCCCCCACCCTTGGAGATAGGTCCCTATGGAATACTAGATTTACAACATTTGAGGCACAAATTGATAATGTGTTTAGTAATTAGAACTGCACTTTCCAATTCTAGACTTAGTGTTCCTATTCCCTTGTATTAACATTGAGGTCTTCCAATTTGTTGAATTTCCTTCTCTTCGACTTAAAATATACGGGCTTGGGTTTTGTATTTTTTGACTTAAAACTTTGTCATGCTTGTGTAGCTCGTGGCCAAAAGTACACCATTTTATACCCTTAAAATAGTTTGTCACAATGAGGTCACACAAACTTATGTTCTAGAGAATGGGTTCTAATTAGGATATCTTCCTGAACTCGCATAGCTCTTTGAGGTTTCCCCCTACCAAATGAGACTTCATTCTTGACACGTGTGTGCCTCTAGAGGTTCCCTACTAATAGAGCACAAGTAATTAATGGGTTCAACGTTACTCACATTCAAACTTGTCTGCAATCTATGTTATAGATTTGTGTTGCCATCTTCTATTCAACTTTCCCTCAATAAAATTGGAAATTTCACAACTTTTCCACAACAAAATTGAAAATTTCAAAAACCCCCTCAAGATCCATCATTGTTAGGGTTCACGTCAATGATGATATATTATTTCCTTATTGAAACACATAATTTTCAAAATTTTGTTGGCTTTGCTTCGTACATTTGATGAATCCTTTCTCTTGTATTTTTATTTTGGATCTGATTTTATTATAAATGGGCAATTTATTTCATTTTATACTATTTTCAATTTTAACATTTCAATTTTAACAATTACATTTTAAATTAATGATTTATTTTCATTATTTTAAGGAATTACGGATACAACAATGCTGGGATTCGAAGGACTTTTTATAGTTGTGAAATCATTTTCAAAGAATCGCATAATGAATTCACTTTCAAGAAATCACAAGATGATTGTGTAACCTAAAAAACTTACAAATATTACTCTTAAGAATAGATCCCATGAAAGATTTCTCACCATGGTTAGGGTTCATACTTTACTATTGGTAGATCTTCTAAGTCCTAGGTTGGGTAAAATTCACCTTGATAATCTCACACTTCTACATCCTTCCGTGATCATGGTGAGACCACTATTGTTCTTCATTTCATATCTTTGTTACCTTAATTTCTCATTATATTTTAGGTAAGATGATGTGAATCTAAGATTAGCATTTTTATGCAACCTAGTTTATATACATGGGTTATTTTGTTTGTAATCTTCTAATTTTGTAATGATGTTTTAGTTGTGTGTTTTTATAATCATGTTTCAATGATTGTAAAATGTTAATTTCATTCCATAATGTCATAATAACTCATATTAATAACTTGGGTTGAAGTAATTGGTTGTAGTAAACATATTCCTATTTATTATTGAATGATAAATATTTATGCATCTCTATATTATAATACTGAATATTGATTGATTGATAAGAATTGATAATGTTACAATGAGCCTCATGATGATATACTTATATGCATTCACTCGTCACAAGGTGAAGGGGTGTGTGTCTTTTGAACTTTTATTAACCTAAGGATATAATAATAATAAAATTCTTATTGTTATATTTATTATAATGGTTGTTACATAGCCACCCCCTTAAGAAATGCTTTGTCCTCAAAGTGTAGTAAATATGATTCTCTCTAGCTGAGCATGTTTCCTTGGTGGCATCATCTTTATCAGGTTGTAAGGATTTGAATTCATTCCCACTTTGAGTGTTGACGAGGTTCCTTTGTATTGTATGCATCATATCTTAAACTCTTTTGACTTGGTTGTTTAACATAAACCTCAATGCTTCTTGGTAACATAATTTCATTACTTCAACTATTTTATGTTTGTATGTGTTTCTTCTCCCCTTTTTATTAATTGTAATTCACTTTCCTTGTTAAGCCTTGTTATCATGCAAACTGTAGGTTGGGAAAATCCTGACCCAATCCACAGGATGGCGCTAACGGTGGGAGAGTTTACCCACTCTCACCTCAGATAAAACTTCCCCTCGCTTTAGTGAAGAAAGAATCCAACACAAGGGGGGAGTCTTGGGTGACCCTAGGGGGAAATGAGACAAAAAGTGATATAATGGAAGTGATGCCCCTATGGGTCAAGATACTAAGTGGAAGATAGTTTGGAAAAGAGTCTCGAAAGTGGTTAATAGTTTCCAAGAAAATTGAGTATCTGCAGAAGAAGATTGTACCTGTCGGAGACATAAGAAAAGACAAGATACAAGCTAAACAATCCAATGGAAAAGAAAGTTAAGCTTGATGTCCCTATTTGCAGCAGTAAAATATATATATATATAAGCAAGTAAATGATTATTAAAGCTGCTACAATATGCTAAAAGTCAAGTAAATGATACAAGAGATAAGCTAGCAATAACTAGAGTAACTCAAGTATGAAATCATAAGACTTTAACAATGAAATAAGGATGTTATAAACAAGTATTGCAGAGATATATTATCAACCTTATGGTTGTAGAAAAATGTTTTTACAATAGATAATTTCAACCCACAAAACAAGCAAGTAAACCACCCAAAAAGTGCATTGAGACTAATAGATTATTATGGTAGCTTTATAGCAAATTTTGATGGTTGAAATGTGAGTTATAAATAAAAAAGAGAGTAATTTGATGCAACCCTAATGGCTGTAGCTTTTGTTTAGTTATATATTCAAGAATAATAAGAAAACCTAGAAGCCCTAGAGGCCTTAGCAACCTCAAAGAATCAATAATAGATCCCAACTTGAACAATATCAATATCTCATTAAATCACGTTTACCAATGCAAACAATTTATTTATCCAATGCAAACTTCAAATTAGTGCCTTTAAAATTTGGGTGAATGCAGTTTTGAAAAGCATGAGTTGGATCAACAAAATCCCCAGGGGTGTAAATCCTTTTAATCCCCAGGGCATGCAAATCAAACTAAGGTATATCTAGGAGGGTGTACACCCTTGTAATCCTCCTAGAAACCTTGCAATAAATGACATGTAAACTAGCAAAATGAGATGAAGCTTAATGGAGGGTTTATGCACTTATACTTCTCCTAGGGTTTCAACCAACAATAATCATGAAACAAGAAAGAAGAACTAACAATTGGAATTTTTTCTTACCAATTCCAAGAGAGATACATGATCAAACCCTAGTTCACCAAGCAATGACCATTCATAAAAAAGAAAAGAAGTTTCCAAGAGGTGCACACCACCTTCTCTCAACAATTCACCAAGAGAGATCACCAAAAATCATTTTCACAAGAGAGATATACCGAATTTCCCAAGTAGGGCACACATTTCAGCCACTAGTCTTCTCACAAAGGGAGAGCTATCTCAAAATGAAATAGAAATGATCTCTATTTATAAAAATACTACTAAAAGTGTTTGTCCACTTAATTTTAGGTTAAATCACAAACAAGGGGTCAACAACCCTTACTTTTCCCCTTTACATTATAAAATTCAAATTTAACTTTAAAAGAACACATAAGAAACTCTAAAGTGACATCATCCCTCTTATAAGGTGACGTTTTGGCACTTTTGCAAGTTGTTAGAGTGGAAAGTGGAAGTAGTTGGGCCTCCCTCTCATGAGCTAGGTTTTCCTCCTCCAAGTCAGGTCTTCTCCCATCAAAACTTTCCAAGTGTCAAGCAACAACACCACCACCCCCCCCAAACCTAGCCCTAGGGTGACATCAACCTCCTCAAAAGTGACGTTTTAGACTCAAGAGAAAATCATTGGGCTAGTAAAGGGTTGGATTAGGTCCTCCATGGTGTCTCCTCAGTCTTCTAAAGGCTAGCTTCCTTGTCTAGTGCATGGGCCATGGTATCCAACCTATGGGGTTCAATCCCCAAGGAAGCCCAAACTAGGCTTGTTCTTCCAAATCTGTCAACCAACTAGGTCCTGCAAAGACAATGAATGTGTCCTCCAAGGATCTTAAGTCAAATGCATCATGATAAGTACATGAAGTCAATAAAAGAGACATCTAAGCATGTACATCAAAAACCACCTCGTCAAATAAAAAATTACTCAAATACCTTATGCAATTTCAAGTTTAGGTATGAGAGTGTTTACAAAACGACCTATTGAGTGGATCCTGCCTCAGGTTTAGGAGTGTTTCCAAAGTGGGCCTCTCTCTAATACATTTGTACAAAGTGACATGGACGTGGGAAAGACTCTTGGGCATGGGGTTCATGACATACAAGGGATTTTAGTATGTCATTTATGGGTTCCTTTGTAGAGGGTGTGGTACACCTTTGTCTTCAATGCAACCTTTTTCCTAGCCCATTTATTTCCTTTGGTTCTTTTAAGATGTTTCTAGGTTGAAGCCAAGGTGGGGATTCTACCTAAGCATGAAAAAAAATGCCCACCTTGACTCTACCCTATCACATCATGCTTCCCCAAGTAGAAAACAATGTGTGGTGTTTCTACCTAAGCATGAAAAATAGTTCCCACACATGCTCCACTTTGGTTGGAATTTTGTATTATTTATTTTTCATGGGTCCTATCAGTTTCTTATGCGAGACATTTAATTTTCCTCGAGATCCCTGGGTGAGCATATAGAAGGTTCATGATTGGGTTTAATATTTTTCTAGCGACAAGCCTCTGGGCCTTCAACCCCTTCTTCCCATGAAATGAGGGACAATCCCTTCTTGGGTCAATACACTCGAAAATTCCAAAAGATAAGGAGATGAGGGGATGAAGTGTGGAAAGTGGAAAGTATGGCCGAGAAGGGCACAATGTCCTATCAAGGGGACCTTCCTGTAGCAAACCTATCCCTAAGGGTGGACACTTAGTAGGGTGCAATGTCAACCACCGAGGTGAAACAGGGAAAAGAGAAAATTTTCCAAGAAGACGTTAAATAATAAAAAAACAATTTTAAATGCAACAAACTGAAATGCATCAAATGTTGAAATGGCACTCACCATAATATCTAGCTTTTACCTCATGGAGAAAGACTCAATGTCTTCCGGAAACGAGCTGATGTGGTGGATACCCTCATGATGAACTTGGAACTGTGGTGGTGAGATGGTTCTGTTTGTGCAAGTGGACATTGCTGGTCAACTTGTCTCTTGGTACTCCATGTCTGCAACCTGAGGGCCTCAAGACATCATCTCCTTAGTTATCCATAGGAAATGGGGATAACATATGGCTCCTACTTGGGGACATGTACTCACCGTAGAGTGCATGAGAACCACAACATCTCCTGGTGGACCCATTCCTACACTGAAACATAAAACTATAAAATCCATGGTGATTCTATCACCCTTCATCCACATATATCAAATCTCAAAATAACAACTAATCTAGAATTTTTTTTTTGCATTTTTTCAAAACTTTCTAAACTAAACATGTAATATGATGAAAGCAATATGCAAGTAGAGAAAAATGAAAAATGAAATGCAACTACACTACCATGAGAAACCAAGATGAAAATGAAAGGAAATAAATATGACCTACCTACTTACCTGGGGCCTTGAGGCTCTGAAGATCAACTGATAGGTGATGTCAGGTGAAGTCATACAACCAGTGCAACCATATGTTCATCATTTCATCAAGGTGTCTCCCCCTGTGCTTAATCATGAAATACAACAAGGATAAGTTGAGAACATAATAATCATGAGAATAAATAGACATATAATAAATCATGAAATGAAACTCATGGAGATGGGTGGGAGGGAGGAAATCTTGCTGAAAAGAGAAACCACAATTCTGATCATCCCAAAAATCCTGCCTGAAAGGATAACCACAAGCTTGATCAATCCACCTCTGAAGAGGGATACAACATGTAGATGATGTCTCATCTTCATCCCCATTAGCATGATCACTGCTTCCTAAAGACTGAGAAGATATCATAGATCCCAAGAAGACCCCATGATTTCCCTGAGAAGAAGAAATGAGGTAAGGGACAAGCTCAGGTCTAGAGAAAGAAAAACTTTGCCTCTTCATTTGCGAATCCTTGTAAAAATACCCAAGACAAAAATACTTTCACTTTGTAGAGTGAGCCTTTTATTTCTCTAGGATGGCCATGTCCTGGTGTTCATTTAAAATTTAGGACGAAGGTGGCTGAAAGTCCTCATAGAACAAGTCTACATCCCCAAAAGGATCTGCATCACAACTCCTGAGAGATGACTGAAAATCACCATGAAAATGATATGACAGGTCATCCTCGAATGGGTAGAACAAATTTGTAACCATATCATCATCAGGATGCCAAACATATGAATCATAAACGCATGAAGACTAGTCTTCTGAAAATGGTAACTCAACCCCCTTTCCTTGAGAGCTACCCTCAATGTCATAAATGGGGTCTGTATAAAAAATTCAATGACCAAAATCCCATATGCGTCTCCCAGTTTGTATGAAAGTGTCTATAGGATCATCAACCATATCCAAGGGTTCTTTCATAAGGCCGTCAGTATGACTGAAAATGACCATCTCTTTGTCTTCGTGTGATGGAAGAATAGAGGCTAGGGCGACTTCAACTAGATCTTCAAATTCTTCATCATTGTGATTAGTTGCTTCTTCAACTTCATGTGCAGGAGGAAAGCAAGGTTGGATATCCTCACCTACATCAAGAAGGATAAAATATAACGATTTCTTACAAGGTTTCTCAAATTTTGTACCTCATCATAATTCTTCTTTCTCTTCATGGGCATGCCCCTCCATCACCTTTTCATCATAAGGGGCTTGATCCTTAATACAAAGTGCTTTGTTTTTATTTTTCCAAAAGGATCCGTCCCATACAATGGATCCTATAATACTTCTTGACTTCCAAAGTCATGGAATGAAGTACCATCAAGATCTTCAAAAGGGTCACAACTCATCATGTTGTCTTCTTGAAGTGAAAGAGGAATAGAGGCTTGGATGTCTTCATCAAATGAAAGGGAGGATATAATAACTTTATCTTCATCAAATGTGTTATATGGATCTTCAACATGAGAAACTTCATCAGGATCTTCTTGGTGACTTTCTTCATACATTTTTCCTTCAAGCATTTCTTCATCCTCAAGGGCTAGTTCTTCGACAAATTTTTTGAAATAACTCTTTTACAAGATTCATCAGTTCCTCAACAACCTCATCAACATTTTTTTTCATTTCCATCTGTAAAATTTCCCTCCTCGAGGCACGAAAAGTTTCGGAGAAGGGTTCACCCCATGGTGCCATAATTCCATTAGCTGAAAAGACACCTCAATGGAGTTGCCAAGTGAGATAAAGGTTCATTAAAGGATGGAAAGGGGAAATCAGGGAAAGGTGGGTTCTAGGATGGTGGAGTTGCTAGACAAGATTCAAGAAGATCTCATAAAGGGTGGAAGGGGAACGTTCTTCAAGTGGATTCACTAGGAAATCTAGGGGTAAAGGATTTGGGATGGTATCTTGCCAAAGTTTCGTTAGGGCACGAAAGAGGATTCAAAATCCTCCCCAACAATGATGCCAAAATGTTATCATGAAAACTGTAGGTTGGGAAAATACCGACCCAATCCACAGGATGGTGATAACGACAGGAAGTTTACCCACTGTCACCTCAGATAAACCCTCCCCTCTCTTTAGTGAAGGAAGAATCCAACACAAGGGGGGAGTCTTGGGTGACCCTAGGGAGAAATGAGATGAATAGTGATATGATGTAAGTGATGCCTCTATAGTTCAATATACCAAGTGGAATATAGTTTGGAAAAGAATCTCATAAGTGGTTAATAGTTTCCAAGGAAATTGAGTATTTGCAGAAGATGATTGTACCTTCCCGAGACACAAGAAAATATGAGATACAAGTTAAACAATCCAATGGAAAAGCAATTTAAGATTTCTGGCCCTATTTGCAGAAGTCAACAGAAATATATATCAAAAAGTAAATGATTATTAAAGCTGATACAAGATGCTAAAATTAAAGTAAATGATGCAAGAGATAAGCTAGCAATAACTAGAGTAATTCAAGTATGAAAGCATAATACTTTAGCAATGAAATAAGGCTGTTATAAACACGTATTGTAGAGATATATTATCAGACTTATTGATGTAGTAAACTATTTCTAGAACATAAAATTTCAACCCACAAAACAAGTAAGTAAACCACCCAAAAAGTGCGCTGAGACTAATAGATTATTATGGCAACTTGCTAGGAAATTTTGACGATTGAAATGTGAGTTATAAATAAAAAAGAGAGTAATTTGCTGCAGCCCTAATGGCTGTATATTTTTTTTAGTTATAGCTTCAAGAAGACTAAGTAAACCTAGACTCCCTAGAGGCCTTAACAACCTCAAATCATCAAGAATAAATCCGAACTTAAACAATATCAATATCTCACCGAATCACGTTTACCACTGCAAACTTTGGATTAGTGCCTTTAAAATTTGGGTGAATGGAGTCTTGAAAAGAATGAGTTGGATAAATAAAATCCCTAGGGGTGTAAATGTTGAAATATTGTAACTTCGAAGAATATTCTACTTGAGAGAGTGTTGAATGATATTGTTATATTATATTTAATTAATCCCTATTGTGCCTTAGTAAAAGTCGACCCTATTGTGCCTTGACAATTAATTGTAAATTAAGAGGGTAAAGTGATAGGTCATCCTAGACCTAAATATAGGCTGTACAAACCACTATTTATAAGAGAGGCCAGTGCCTCATTTGGACACACTCCCCAACTAGCTCTGCAGTGCGCAAGTTTTGGAGGAGAAGTTGTTACAATAGGGGGTGATGTCAAGGAGGGTTTTTGGTCTATCTCTTGGTATTTCTTGGTCGAGTGGTGCGATACTCTTCCTAGTAAAGAAGTAGAGGAGGGTATTCTATTCGGTCTTTGGTATATCTAGATTGAAGAAGTTTTTGCTGGGTTTTCTCCCCCATTTTGGTTTCTCAGGATAATCTGTGTGTCTCTATTGTTTTTGTGATTGCATATCTTTCAGTGATCTTATTTATGAAACTAATGTGCTAAATGACTATAATAATAAAGAAGAATCATAAATACTAATTGTATAAGTAAAACTTAAAAAAGTATCAGAGCATGCATGAAAGATACTAAATCACAATTTATAAGAAGTGACTAACCTCAACGTACCCTCTCCAAAATCCAATTTTCAATATTGCAGCTGCTGCAGAATTAGGGTTTCTTCATAAATCCTAAGGGTGACATTTTCCCCGTTTAAGGAGGATGTTGGGGGAAGTAACCACATCTAGGAGCTTGCCCTAGGAGGGCACATCTAGTCCTTGGATCCGAATTCTGAAATTTGAAGGTTGAAAAATTAGGGTTTCCTCATAAAACCCTAAGTTGCAGTTGAAGTACCAATATCAATTGCAGTATCAGTTGTCGTTGCAGTGCCAGTTCCTTCATGCCAACTAAAACACCAGTTGCAGTGCTAGCACCAACTGCATTACTAGATGTAGTGGAAGTTTTTGTGAAGTGTTCTGACTGATTTTTATTGTCCTAGTGCGCCTTACCCTAGCAAATCTCCAACTAACTTTAAGTTGCAAGTTGAAGCACCTTTGAAGTTTCAAAGGTTCGTTATTGCTTTCCATTGCTGGCAGATGGTGCCACTACTTGCTGGTACTGTCAGAGGTATGTACTTACATATGTTCAAACCGTATCATTATTCTAAAGGGTATTATTTGAAAGAGAAAGGATATTTTTTCTAAACACAAATTGTAGATCTAGAAGGATCTCAGATCCAACACATTCAGAGGAAAAATGAACCCTAGGTTTGATTAATTTGATATGTCTCTATTTTTTATGGAATTATTGTGATCTTATGAATATACAGGTTGCATTTTGATCTATTGAATTTATCATACTAAGCATTGGTCAAAATTAAAGTCAAAGTATTAGATTGATTAAAGTTGAGATTATAGAGTTTATTCTCTAACCCAATTTTCTGTTAAGAAATCATATTATCTTAGTACAGAGGACATGTTGAAGAAAATACTTATCATATTGAGTGAAGCAAACTTGGAAGAAAAGAAACACACTCATTCTTGAGGACAAGACTCTAGATTCCATATTTGATTGATTAAATTGATAAGATTCAAATTTACACATATCAAGTTTGATAACTCCTAAACACTATAGTTGTGATAACAAACTTTGAAAAGTTTTACTATTGAATACTTGGTAGCATGTGCACACTATTGACATAAATGCTTACTGTAATAATTTACTAGATATAGCTAACATCTCCTCTAGGATAAGCTTTTTGTTTTGTTTCCAGATTACCATGAAGGAATGATTGATCACAACACTAGAAGAGTGTTTCTCTCATTCCTTATTATTGCATTTCTTACTTTTTACCCTTGTTTCAGGCAGGTCACAAGTAATAGCTCTAAATGAGCTAATGTGACGGTTGTTCTCGCTATTGTTTTATTATTATTATAAAGATTATTATCCTTGTCTACTATTTCTCCCTTGTTGTTCTTGTTCCAGGCAGGTCATAGGTTATAACCTTGAGGGAGCTATAGTGATGGTTGTAGGAGGAAACATATTATTTGAGACATGGAGCAGACTATCCAAGTTGTATACATGACCATATCCATCCTTGTATCGAAGAAGAAAAATAAGAAGCTACTTTTTCCAGATACAAAACATCTCATGGAGACAGATCGTGAGGAGAAGAAGACTTCAAAGATGACCAAATAAATCCCTTTTGTGCATTTAATCACTCTTCAGATCATTAGAAAGAGTTAGTAGAGCCATATGGACCTACCCAGAACCATTGTAGTAACCAAAAATAGACCAATATGGTCTCGTGACACTTTGGAGGATCAAAATCCATATAGCATTGACGAACCATATCATGAGAAGAATATGTCTCCATCAGTGGTGAGGCAGGTGGACCCACCAAGTCCCAACTCAGAAGGAGCTATAATTCAGAGGGAGTCAACCCTCACGATCCAATAAGGAGGAGCAACCTCCCCAGGACCATTCATAGAGATGCATAAGCCTGATTTGTGTCCATAGAATTCTCCCAGCAAGAGGGAGAAGACTACAATGAGACACTTGCTCCAATAATCAGAAGAAGTATATATAGAACAAAAATGATTCATTAAAAGAAATTGATATAATATGATATTTAGAGGGAGTAGGCATGACAATCCATGTATTTGAGATTGAGTTATCTCCAGTGCCAGTTGGTGCAGTACATTAGTCAGGCCATGGAGACATGACTACAATAGAATATTGATTTACCTACAAAGAAAGAGGATAATATACCCTCAGTGTCAGTTATTGAGCCACTCTCAGTTTCAGATGAAATTGTTTCCATGATAGAATAGAGGAGCTAGTCTCAGAGTTCAACAACCCCAATGGGAATGGAACAGTCATTCTAAGATTCAAAGAAACTATAGGTGCAAAGTTTCAGTCCCATAGAAACAGTTGCAGAGAGATTATAGGACATACTCTCAGGCAGTGAGACAGATAGTGCTTTGCAGAAAGAGCATAGAGCTAGCACACGATTGTGTAGATTGAGTTGCAACTGAGCAAGTGTACAAGGTTGGTACAATGTGATGTGAAAATTTCGTTTCAAAGTGTAGGACTGGAAGACTCACGTCTCCAAGTTGAAGCAAGCTCCAAGAGCTTGGTATGGAAGGATTGATAGTTTTATGATGAGCTTGGGATTTACCAAGAGTAAAGCTGATCCAAACCTTTACTTCAAGATTAGGAATGATGGACTAGTTATATTGTTGTTGTATGTGGATGAATTATTCTTGATAGATGAAGGAAGTCTCATCACATATTGTAAGAAGAATTTTGCCGATAAATTTGAAAATGAAGGACCTAGGCCTGATGCACTATTTCTTAGGTCTTGAATTATGGTAGAGCCCAGAAGATATTTTCCTTAATCAAGGAATGTATGTTGTATAAATTTTGAAAGATTTGATATGATGGATTGTAGAGCCATGTTCACTCCCATAGAGACAAATATGAATTTATTGGATGATACTTCATCATACATAGTTGATGTTACTTTATACAGACAAATGATTGGTTCATTGATGTATCTGACGAACACCAAACCAGATATATTCTTTGCTGTGAATAAATTGAGTTAGTATCTTGTGGAGCCCAGACATGTTCACCTTGTATCTACAAAGAATGTGATGATATACCATAAGGGTATGTTGGACTATGGCCTCTGTTATACTGGAGACTGTGAATTCATATTGTACATGGATATACTGATTCATATTGGGTTGGAAGTGCTTTAGACAGAAAAATCACTTTAGGATGTTATTTCATTTTGGGGTTAGCCATGACTTCATTACAAATCCGGAAGCAATCCAGTATTTCTCTCAGCACGATAGAAGCAGAGTACATTGCAACATGTTCCGCCAGTTGTGAAGCCATATGGCTTCGAAAGTTGTTGATAGGTTTGTTCGATTTGGAGATGGAATCTACCATGATTCTATGTGATAACCAGAGTTGCATAAAGATGATAGAGAACCCAATGTTCCATGATAAGATGAAGCACATAGAGATACAATATCAGTACATTCGTGACATGGTGCACAAAGGAGCTATAAATCTCCAATATGTTTGCACATATGAGCAGGTTGGAGATGTGTTGAATAAGCCTCTGTCTCGTGTGAAGTTTGAGTACTTCTGAGACAAGATTGGTGTAGTCCGAAAGGACCTCCCTTGAAATGGGGAGTGATGTTGATGATACTATGGTATCTTGACCAACAATGGGTAGTTCAGCTATGATTTTATATCCTAGGGGATTGATCATCCTTGGGAAGATCCCAAAGGTACGGTAAGGACGGTCTGTCAGAGCACCCGTGCATTTATATTCCAGCTGTGGTCAGTAGTGGTATCTTGGTTAGGATTTTATATCCTAGGGAATATTATGATTCCTGGGTAGATCCTGAAGGTCTAGTAAGGATGGTCTGCCAGAGTACAACGTGGTAGCTTATATCCTAGGGAATATTATGATTCATGGGCAGATCCTAAAGGTCCGATAAGGACATTCTGTCAGAGTACCACAGATGTTGTTGTTTATGCACCCACCTCATCCTGTTGCCACATATTGATGTTGATATTCCAGCTTCATGTTGTTGATGTTGATGTTTTAGGTTCATGTTGTTGATGATGTTGATGTTCCAGCTTTGTGTTGTTGATGTTGTTGTTCCAGCTTCGTGTTATTGATGTTGTTGTTCGAGCTTCGTGCTGTTGATGTTATTGTTCTAGATTCGTGTTGTTGATGTTGATTTTCCAGCTTCGTTTTGTTGATGTTGTTGTTCCAAAATCATGTTGTGGATGTTGATGTTCCAGCTTCGTGCTTTTGATGTTGATGTTCTAGCTTCATGTTGTTGATGTTGTTGTTCCAACTTCGTGCTATTGATGTTGTTGTTCCAACTTCGTGCTATTGATGTTGATGTTCCATGTTCATGTTTTTGATGTTGATGTTCCAGCTTCATGCTGTTGATGATTTTGATGTTCCAGCTTCATGATGTTGATGATGATGATGTTACTCCAACTCCACACTGCAGATGATGATGATGTTCAGTTTATACTGATGTTGATGATGAGAAAAACTTCTGATGACCTATAGGTATGACCAATAGTATTCTCGATGTTGATGATGATGTCCCCTCCTCTTGATGATGTGTTAAGTCTAGCCAGTTGTTATTTATGTTGTCAGTAGAATACCCTTCTTGTTAAGGGGAAGTGTTGAAATATTGTAACTTCGAAGAATATTCTACCCGAGAGGGAGTTGAATAATATTATTATATTATATTTAATTAGGTCCTATTATGCCTTAGTAAAAGTCGACCTTATTGTTCCTTGACATTTAATTGTAAATTAAGAGGGTAAAGTGATAGGTCGATCCAGACCTAATTATAGGCAAGCCATACCACTATTTATAAGAGAGGCCAGTGCCTCATTTGGAAACACTCACAAACTAGATCTGTAGTGCACAAGTTTTGGAGGATAAGATACTGTAACTGGGGGTGATGTCAAGGAGGGTTTATGGTCTATATCTTGGTATTTCTTGGTCAAGTGGTGCGCTACTTTTCCTAGTGAAGGAGTAGAGAAGGATCTTCTGTTCAATCTTTGGTCTATCTAAATTGATGAAGTTTTTGCTGGGTTTTCTCCCCCATGAGGGTTTCCAAGGATAATCTATGTGTCTCTACTTTTTATGTGATTGCCTATATTTCAGTGATCTTATTTATGTAGCTAATGTTCTAAATCATTATAATAATAAAGAAGAATCGTAACTGCTAGTTGTATAAGTAAAAATTCAACAATAAATCCTCTTACTCCCTAGGGCATGCGAATCAAACTAAGGTATATATAGGAGGGTGTACACCCTTGTACTCCTCCTAGCAACCTTGAAATAAATGAATTGTAAACTAGAAAAATGAGATGAAGCTTAATGGAGGGTGTATGCACTTATACTCCTCCTAGGGTTTCAACCAACATTAATCATGAATCAAGCAAGAAGAAATGACAATTATATATTTTCCTTACCAATTCCAAGAGAGATGCGATATCAAACCCTAGTTCACCAAGCAATGGCCATTAATAAGCAAGAAAAGAAGTATCCAAGAGGTGCGCACCACCTTAGCTCAACAAGTCACCAAGAAATATCACCAAAAATCATTTGCACAAGAGAGAGATACCAAATTGCCTAGGCAGGGTGCAAATTTCAACCACTAGTCTTATCAAAATGGGAGAGATATATCAAAATGAAATAGAAATGATCTATATTTATACAAATCCTACTAAAAGTGCTTCTCCACTTAATTTTAATGTAAACCAAAAAGTAAGGGGTCAACAAAGGTTACTTTTCCTCTTTACATTGCAAAGTTCAAATTTAACTTTAAGAAAACACATAAGAAACCCTAAAATGACATCATCCCTCTTCTAGGGTGACGTTTTGTCACTTTTACAAGTCGTTGGAGTGGAAAGTGGAATTCGTTGGGCATCTTAGGGCTTCCCTCTCATGCACTAGGTATTCCTCCTCCAAGCCAAACCTTCTCCCATCAAAACATGCCAAGTGTCAAGCAACAACACCACCACCACCCCAACCCTAGCCCTAGGGTGATGTCAACCTCCTCAAAAGTGATGTTTTAGCCTCAAGAGAAAATTATTGGGCTAGAAAAGGGATGGGTTAGGTCCTCCATGGTGTCTCCTCAAGCCTCCAAAGGATTTATTTCTCTTCTAGTGCATGGGGCATGGTATCCAACCTGTGGGGTTCAAGCTCGAAGGAAGCCCAAGCTAGGCTTGTTCTTCCAAATATGTTCACCAACTAGGTCCTAAATACACCCTCCAAGGATCTCAAGTCAAATGCATCATTATAAGTACATCAAGTCAATAAAAGAGTCATCTAATCATGTACATCAAAAAACACCTCGTCAAATACATAAGTGCTCAAAGACCCAATGCAATTTTCCAAGTTTAGGTATGAGAGGGTTGAAAAAACAACCTATTGAGTGGATCATACCTCAGGCTTAGGAGTGTTTCCCAAGTGGGCCCCTCTCTAAGACATGTGGGAAAAGTGACATGGATGGGGGAAAGACTCTTGGGCATGGGGTTCACGACATACAATGGATTTTAGTATCTCATTTATGGGTGCCTTTGTAGAGGGTGTGTTGCACCTTTGTCTTCAATGCAACCTTTTTCTAAGCCCATTTATTTCCTTTTTTTTTCTTTTAAGATGTTTCCAGGTTGAAGCCAAGGTGGGGATTCTACCTAAGCATTAAAAACAATGCCCACCTTGAATCTACCTTGTCACATCATGCTTCCCCAAGTTGAAAACAATGTGTGGGGCTTCTACCTAAGAATGAAAAATAGTGCCCACACACACTCCACTTTGGTTGGAATTTTGTATTAGTTATTTTTCAAGGGTCCCATCAGTTTCTTATGAGAGACATTTCATTGTCCTTGGTATCCATTGGTGAGCATATAGAAGGTTCATGATTGGATTTTATCTTTTTCCAATGATAAGCCTTTGGGCCTTCAACCCCTTCTTCCCATGAAACGAGGGACAATACCTTCTTGTGTCAGCACACCTGAAAATCCCAAAAGATAAGGAGATGAGGGGATGAAGTGTTGAAAGTGGTAAGTATGGTCGGGAACAAAACAATTTCCTATTAAGGGGACCTCCCAATAGAAAAACTATCCCTAAGGGTGACCACTTACTAGGGTGCAATGTCAACCACCAAGGTGAAAAATGAAAAAATACATAATTTCTAGGAAGCTTTTACATAATCAAAAGCAATTTTAAATGCAACAAACTCAAATGCCTTAAATATTGAAATGAAACTCACCATAATACTTGTCTTGTACCTCATGGAGCAAGACCCAATGTCTTTCAGAAGCAATCTGATGTGGTGGATACCCTCATGATGAACTTGGAACTATGGTGGTGAGGTGGGTCTCTTTCTATGCAAGTGGAGACTACTGGTCAAGACGTCTCTCGATACTCCATGTATACAACCTAAGGGCCGCAAGACACCATGTCCTTAGTTATCCCTAGGAACCGGGGAAAACAAGCCCTAGAAAAATCCCCATGCAAATCCCCATGTTATGTATAAAACCCCTTATTAAGCCCT
The DNA here is from genome assembly GCA_009831015.1 of Picea engelmannii. Taxonomy (NCBI): domain Eukaryota; kingdom Viridiplantae; phylum Streptophyta; class Pinopsida; order Pinales; family Pinaceae; genus Picea; species Picea engelmannii. The sequence goes on along the minus strand of ML778511.1, from coordinate 130,753 downwards.
ATATATTGAATTATTACATTTCTAATGTTATATTTGTATGTCGGCTAGAACCCTTGATTGCACCCTTTCATTACAACTATACCTTTTGTCTCCTATATATATAACAATGAGACTTAGTATTAGGATCATATTATATCATCTCATACTGTATTCTAAAGTGGATATATTGTAAAATGAGGTTTCTCTCTCAAAGTGGGTTGTATTCATTGACTTCTTATCATTTTCTAAGGTGTTGGATCATAACATTTGGTTTTAGAGCATTGATCCTAGGTTTTTTGTTCTCCAAGCAAGTCATCTTAGAATTTTCACTATAATTTTTTTTTCCTGGGATGATTCATAAAATGAAAGATGGAGGTTATTTATAAGATATATCAAGGTACCTTTGGTAAAAATTTCAGCTTCTGGCTCATTATACTTTTGGAGATATACCATGTGGAAGATAGGGTTTTTGACTAGTCCTATAAATAGTCTCAAACAAGTTTTCTAGGTAAAACAATCATATCTTCTTCAGTGAGGATCCAAATTATGTGATACATATTGCATTTGAAATAGGATAGTCCATAACAATTTTTGTATAAATTTCAGAATTAGTTATTAAATAGTGGACATGTGGCATTTTGTAAAAGTTCGCTCTCTCGGAAAGGAAAAAAATAAGCAAGGTTTGGAAAACTTACCCTAACTTTCACTTGGCACATCCACTTTTGGTAAGACCTATGGCATTGCAGAGAATACATTTTATAGAACTAAAGGCAACAATTTTAGACTCAAAAGGGCCGAAATTTCAGAAATACATCATAAGGAAGGTCGACTAGGAGGACAAACTCCAAATTAAGGGCTTAAAAGGTATGTAAATTAGAAGTGGCCTAACTTTTTATTGTAAGATCTGTTTTTGGTGATTCAAAATTTGTAATAAAGAGGAAAACAAGGAGAATTATCATTTTCTCACATGCATCCAAAGGCTCCTCCAAAATTTACTTCACCATCTAAACCTCCAGAAATCTCAACCATGACTCAAGATGAAATCAATGAGATCTATCGCTAGATGGAAAAGAGGATCACTGAAAATAGGGAACAAATGGAACATAAGATGGATGAAACTATGAAAATAAATATGGATGAAATGGAAAACAATATGGATAAGAAGATGAATGTGAATAAGAAGGAGATGAAAAGAAATATGGATGAAATGGAAAATAAGATAGATACAAAATATGGATGATATGAAAAATAAGATGGATGAAAATATACAAAAATCTATGAAGGAATTGAAAAATTCCTTATGTTTCATGATTTTTCATGCTCTAGATGATAGAATGATCCAGGTGGATATCGGTGGCCACCCACCTTTTCTAACTATCTCAAAACAATTTTCTCGCAATTTTGGCAATTTACTATTTTTAGCCGTTTTTAACTTCTAGGGCCAGTTTGAGGGCCCAAATGACATTTTTTCACGATTGGGCACCTAAATGATAGAAAAAGTCTCTGATTGAGCCCCCTAAATGAATATCCTCATCAATACGTTTCCAACAAGCTATTGTGTGCCCTAAATGAAGATCGTATGCACAAGTTATGACCCTAGGAAGTTAATGTACTAACTTACCCCAATGGGGCCCACATGACTTTTGGCGCTTCATCTCCTAGGGTTAGGTTTTTGGATGTATAGGGTTTTGGAATTCATATTTATTGTAAAAATTAGTTCATAGCCTCATTATACTCATCTTCTTGCGAATGAGCATATCCGTCACATCTCTTCTCAGAGATAAGCTGCCACCATTCTAACAAGCTTGTTTTCAGTCTGCATTTTACTATTTTCAGCATATTTCATATTTAATAGAAGTCAAGTTTTACTGTATCTCTGTTATTTTTGACCATGTCTCCGTGTTAAAATTAGAAATCTGTGGTTTCATTTTGTTCCACTCATAAATCTAGATCAATGGTATCAGAGTGGTCTGCTCCTTGTCGTTTTTTAATGCATGTCCCCGACGCAGTCAGGGTATAGAGAGTTGAGTCTCAAGTTTGTTTCTATTGAGGAAATATTCTCTTGCATGCCCAAGAAACCACCCATGGTGGGTGAAAATAAATACGATGGGACATGAGATCCTTTCAAAATGTTTCTCGAGGAAGCCCTTGAGTGATAAATGAACGAGATGATGGACAACTTCCAACAATTCCTTCGACGACTGCAGACAAGAAACAGATCCGCCTCAAGCGGAAGCGCCACCCCCTTCAAGGTATATATCAATTTTGATATTTCTATATTTGAAGGTCAAATAGATGCAGATGTCGTAGATAAATGGTTAAACCTTCTAGAAGGGTATTTTTCTATCCACAACTTTTTCGATAGAGAAACGATTATATTTGTGCTCCTCAAGTCCGTCCCCCATGTCAAAGATTGGTGGGAGACTTTATTTGAGAAAAATGAAACAGAAGGATCCACATTATCTGTAGTTTCACCCACTTGGTATTCCTTCAGGGATTCTATTAAGGAACAATACTACCATGTTGGAAGTTATGACGATTTGTATACAAGATGGACCACACTATGGCAGAAAAGGGACCAAATAGTCCCAGAGTTCACGAATGTCTTCCATACCTTGCGTACCAAGATGGGTATCAAATATTATGAGCGAAATATGGTGCTCAAGTAACATGATGTTCTGCATAGATAAATCCATACATAAATGGAGTTTTTGGACATCTTTTCCTTGGGCGCGACCTATAGATATGTCATCAAAATCTAGCAAAAGATTAAATAAAAGACGTGATAGTTTGGGTCTAGGAACCCCTCATAGCAGAAGCAAGGAAAGGGTAACCCTAACCCATAGAACAAAGGACATATAAAATATGGGAAACCTCATGACAACCAGTCCAAGCCGCAATAAAATAAGGTAAATGGGAAGAAAAAGAAAGATACCAGGAAGTGGTGCGACTTCCATATGAGCCCCTGACATAACACTACTGATTTCCACTCAAAGAAATCATTAGTGGCTGAAATAAAAGCCTCTAAATCAGATGTGAGTTCCGACTATGAGTCAAAACCAGAGAAGGGGAGACTGATCATTGATGTGGAACCTAGTGCCACTGTTTCTACCACCAAGATCCAACCTGGTGAACTTGATGAGTCAGAGGAAGGCGATCACCTTTTTCATTCACATATGTGGGTGAAAGGCACTCCACTACACTTCATAATTGATAACGGTAGCTAGAAGAACATCATATAAGCAGAGGTCATCAAATGGATAGCCCTACCAACAATGCAGCACCCACAACCCTACACTATCGGATGGCTCCATCAAGGAAGCTATCTTCACGTCAGCCAACAATGTAACCTGTCGTACGACATCAAGCCATTAAAAGATGACATATTGTGTGTGTAGTGCACCTTTTCTGCTACTAATGTTTAATTGCTCTTAAAAGAAGACTATAACACCACTTTGTACATAACTCATACATATGTTATTTAACCCACATGCATTTAAACAATAAACACATTCAACACAGAGTATTCATATGAATTACTACCATAATCAACAAGCAATTAGCTTTTCATATTAATTCATATACACAGCGGAAACATGATACATACGCAACACAGTCATGCAAAACATGATTAAATCATAATCAGATACTTATCTTTATCAATGGTAGATTCCACCAACCAAGTGTAGGCCTTCCACGAACCTCCCAGCCTTAGACCACACTGCTCATCAGCTCAGCAGTGGTTCACCCTCGAGCTGGGACTAAGCTCCACCCCAAGGCAAGGAAATCTAGGCTAGGCTGAGGTTACAGGGAAAACAACACACAACCACAAGGAAGGGATTCTCTCCAAGGAACCTCCCACACTCACTACCCATGAACCCTCATTCCCCACATGCCTGTTCCACCCTAGGAGTATACACCTTCTCTATCACCTCGACAATCCTTCGACTGCTAGTCTCCCTTGCCTTGGGTTACAGGAACAGGCTATACTGAAAGTCTCCGAGCTCTGTGGCAGCTACAGGGTTCCTTCCAGGAGTCCTCTCCTTCCTTCGCGCACTCTCTCACCTGGAGAGAATTGCTCACAGGCCAACAACCTGTTCTACCAACCTCAATCACCTCTCTCACCTGGAGAGAGCATTGCACCACTGGCCAACAAGACCCCACACAGTCCAGCACTGCGTGGTCACAACAACCCACGGGGAAAATAACCACGGGCTTTCCAACAGGTTCAACAATGGCAGGTCACTTCTTATTTCCCAATCCGCCAACACAGGATAGACTCACGCTCTAGTTGTCGGGGATGCGTGACAAACAATCCACGCAGGGGTAAACGCAGGTTCGAACTGTTCAGATAGGGGATGTACCGGCTATCCCGGAACAAACACAGATACACGCCTTTTCAGTTTAAAGGATGCACGGGGGTTTCTCTGCAGGAGTCAGACCAGTTCACCTTTTGGCAGTCTGAGAGTCAAATGGAGGAGGAGGAACCTTTCTCACAACTCACCCTGGTCGTTTATTCGCATGCGTTAGGGTTGACACTTGTCACCCATGGCACTTCATGCGTTCCACCAGCACGCATCACCCTTGTACGTCCTCCCTTGCCAACACTTAGGATAAAACACAAAATGCACATGTATTTTTGGAATAATATTAAAATATTATTCCCAGGCTTAAGCCCCCTAGGCTTAGCCCCTAGGCTCAACACTTAGCCCCTTTCCCACCTTCCAGACCCTAATTCCTTGCCCACTCTGTGGATTCTTAGTCCCCCTTCACTCATTCATCGTGGTCGGTCTGCACCTGGAGGTGTTTATATTTTATTAAATGTTCTTCATACATACAAGTACAACAGCAGGCTCCTGGCCTTCGACACTTAGGCTCCCTATCCTAACAAACACATAAGTCTCCAGCTTATAAGAACTTGGCTCACCAGCCTATAAAACATAATCACAATTCCTTTCAGAACTTGGTTTACAATCCCATGTCGCGTCCTCAAGACCGTACCAGGTCCACTGGACCTTTACAAGCTCTATAGCTCGATTCTGGAGCTGTTTGCTTTTCCTGTCCAATATGCGCACAAGATGCACTTGCATGACACCTTCTGGTTCCACCTGAATCACAGTCCAATCGATAATATGATTAGCATCAGGTACATATTTCTTACGCAATGAAACATGAAACACATTATGTACAGTCATAGATGCAAGTAATGAAAGCATGTATGCAACTGGCCTAATCCTTTCCAAGATCTCAAATGGCCCACAAAATATTGCTGCCAACTTGGTGCAACTTCCCAGCTTCAGGGAACTCTTGTTAGTTTTCACTTTCAGGAAAACATGATCACCCACTTTGAATTCTCTGTGGTTTCTGTTACTATCAGCATAACTTTTCTGCGTGTCCTGGGCAACTTTTAGATTATGTTTAATTCTTATCATTTGGTCTTCCATCTCTTTGAGAAGTCCAGGCCCAACTACTACTCTGTCAACTGGATTATCCCAGCTCACTGGAGTGTTGCACTTTCTTCCATAAAGCGCTTCGAATGGGCTCATCTTCAATGATGCATGATACCCATTATTGTAGGCGAATTCTACCAAATGCAAGTAGTCTTCCCACCTTGATGGTTTATCCATCACATACATTCTCAACATGTCTTCTATTACTCTGTTCACTCTCTCTGTCTGTCCATCGGATTTGGGATGATACGATGTGCTAAAGTTCAGATTCGTTCCGAATCCTTTGAACAATCCTTTCCAGAAATTCGAAGTGAATTTCGGGTCCCTATCAGACACAATTGTCTTAGGAATTCCATGCAAGCGTGCAACTTCTTTTAGGAAAATGTCAGCAACATCTGCTGCTCTGTGGGTGGTTTTCAGTGAAATAAAATGGGCAGCTTTAGTAAGCTTGTCCACCACCACCATGATTGAATCATGCTGCTTGCTTGTTCTGGGCAATCCTGTGATAAAATCCATTGTTACCACGTCCCATTTCCATTCAGGAATAGGTAAAGGCTACAACAACCCTGCTGGGTGCCTGTGCTCAGCCTTAACCTTTTGTCACTCCATACATCTGGCGATGTATACCGCAATTTCGTTCTTCAAACCCGACCAAAAATAATGGCCTTTGGCTGCTGCCACAGTCTTCTGATATCCAGGATGTCCAACATAAGTCACGTTATGCATCTCCTTTAGAATTGCCAGCTTCAATTCTCGGACATTGGGTACATACACTCTATTTTTATACAGAAGTAAACCATTAGCTTTGCTACAAGATTTTTGTACTGCAAATCAACATTTCTAGCTTCCAAAATTCTGTCTTTCATCTCAGTCTGGTACATGCTAATGGCTGTAGCATGTAATTCGTGCACTTTTCTGCTGAGTGCATCAACCACCTTATTTTCTTTCCCTTTGATATGCTTGATATCAAAGTCATATTCGCACA
>ML778511.1:109551-124289 GCA_009831015.1 Picea engelmannii | reverse complement strand
TGTCTTTCATCTCAGTCTGGTACATGCTAATGGCTGTAGCATGTAATTCGTGCACTTTTCTGCTGAGTGCATCAACCACCTTATTTTCTTTCCCTTTGATATGCTTGATATCAAAGTCATATTCGCACAGAAACTCCAACCATATGATTTGCCTAGCATTTAAGGTCGGCTGATCAAATAAATACTTCAGACCGTTATGGTCTGTTCTCAACTCGAATCTCTTGCCCATGAGGTAATGTCTCCATTTCCTCAAGGCGTGGATGATTTCTTCCAACTCTAAATCGTGAGTGGCATAATTCTTCTCATGTTCCTTCAACTTTCGGGATTCATAACAAACTACAAATTCCTCTTGGCTGAGAACTCCTCCCAGCCCTTCCTTACATGCAACTATGCACACTATGTAATCCTTGTTTGGATCTGCAATCTTTAGGATTGGAGCACTGGTTAGCAGCTGCTTCAATCGCTGGAAGCTGCTCTCACATTCTTCAGTCCACTGGAACTTCTTTCCCTTCCTTTGCAAGGAAGTGATAGAATGGGCTATCCTTGAGAATCCAGCTATAAAACTCCTATAGTAGCCTGCCAGACCCATAAAAGATCTAACTTCTGCCACATTCCTTGGCACTGGCCATTCTCGAATGGCCTGTAGCTTCTTAGGATCCAAAACGATCCCTTCTTCAGATATAATGTGCCCCAAATAATGGATCTGCCTTTGGTAAAAAGAGTACTTGCTCAGTTTTACGTACAGCTGGTGTTCTCTCAACACCTACAGCACCATTCTCAGGTGTTTCTCATGTTCTTCCTCTGTCTTGGAATACACCAAGACATCGTCCAGGAAGACTATGACAAACTTGTCCAAATAATCTCTGAACACTCCATTCATTAAACACATGAAAACAACAGGCGCATTGGACAATCCAAACGACACCACTGTGAACTCATAATGACCATACCTTGTTCTAAAGGCGGTCTTGCTGATGTCCTCATCCTTTATTCTCACTTGGTGATATCCTGATCGAAGATCTATTTTCGAAAATATTTTCGCATCCTTCAACTGATCAAAAAGATCATCAATCCTTGGCAGAGGATACTTGTTCTTGACAACGACCTTATTCAACTGCCGAAAATCAATGCACAACCTCAACGTCCCATATTTCTTCTTCACGAATAGGACCGGGGCTCCCCAAGGTGACACACTGGGGAGAATGTAACCTTTCTTTAGTAGCTCTTCGAGATGTAATTGTAACTCTTTCAGCTCTGGCGTACTCATTCTATAAGGAGCTTTCGAAATTGGAGCTGTTCCAGGCATCAAATTTATAGAAAAATCGATGTCACTCCTCGGAGGTAGTCCAGGTACCTCCTGAAATACATCCTTGAACTCCTTGAGTACTTCATGATCTTCCAGATTCGATACTACAACTCGAGATGCTTCTTCCACCCGAGCTGCATATAATTGACAGCCTTTCCGATAACATTTCTTCAGCTGCATGGCTGAGATTTCCCTCACAGCCACGACTCTGGGAATTCCTTGGAATGTTACCTAATTTCCCTCTTCGTTCAGGCATGTGAACCTCTTGTTACGACAATCCATAAGGGCATGGTGCTGGTCCAACCAGTCCATCCCAATTAAGCAATCGTATGAGCCTAAAGGAAGAATGTTCAATTCAGCCTTAGTGCTCATTCCTTTCATGTTCACTGAACATGACTTAACCAATTCAGTGACCTTCCTCTTGGTCCCTGTGGCCAATTGCACTAACCAAGACTTCTCATGTTTTCTTCTCGTTAGATGCAAACTTTCCACCACTCTAGGATCTACATAACTATAGCTAGCCCCTGAATCAATTAAAATAACAAGTGGTCGGTTGTTAATCGTACCTTCCACTTCAATCATGTGTGATTGAAATTCTTCTTGCTTGTTGTCCAGGGATGCATAGATCCTCGACATTCTACTGCTCATATCCTCCACTGTTTCATCTTGATAAACAATATGGACAATTCTTTCTTTGTATTTTCTATGGGGCCAGTCTATGTACCTATGATTCCCTTTACAGCCCCAACACTCCATAGGTGGAGGCCTTGGCATCTGCTCACTCCCTTCAAATTTCCCGGGGTCTCTAAAGGATGACTGTCCCCCAGGGCCATTCTTGAAAAAGGTAGGCCTGTTTCCCTTCTGCCTCTGTTCCTTCTTAAACTTCCTCTGATCATTCCAAACCTTCCGAAGGATAGGCCTTTCTCCTTGCTATTCATACAAGCATTTCGCATTTCTTATGGTCTCTTCCATGGTATTAGGATCGTCATATTGAATCTTGTCACTCATGGAAGGTGGCAGTCCACTCAGATATATCTGAATTTTAACAGCCTCGTCTTTGATGAATGGAACATACTTCAGTAGTTACAGAAAATTTCGTTCATACTCATCAATGGTCATACTGCCCAACTTGAGTTCGAAGAACTCCTTCATCTTTCTGTCATAGTATCTTTTAGTCAAGTATTTCTTCTCAAAATACCTCTTAAACTCCTTCCACGTGACCTCTTTCTCTCTGATGTGCTGCACCTGCACAAACTGATCCCACCACATGGATGCTTTTCCTTTCAGTTGGTACATTGCAATTCTTCCTTCTGCATGGGCGGAATAATTCTGCAGTTGGAATTATTTCTTCATGCCAAGCAACCAGGTCTCGACATATTCCTCCTTCTTATGTTCTCCATTGAATGTTGGAGGCTTAATCTTGTTCATCTCTCCCTTCAATTCCTCCTTTCCATATTTTCGATGTTTTCTAGTAGGGGATGGGCTTGAACTACTGTGTGTCTTCCTGTTAGAATGTCTTTGGGAGAGACTAAGATGTCGGCTACCACTCCTCAACCTACTTCTTCTCTCATGGGTTCTGCGACTCTCCGTAGTACTTAAGTCTTTTCCCTTCTCGAGTTTCTTCTCTATTCTCTCCAATCTCTTCAAAAATTTTAATTTTAATTCACCCTATCGATCCTTGACTTTCATGAGCTTTCGGCTATCAGCTCGGCGAGCCTTGGCCTCTCTTTGCAATCCTTCAATGATTTCCATTATGTGTCCTTCCTTATCCTTTTCTTTTTTGTGCCCATTGGAGTTCGATCCTTCCACTCCCATATTGACATCCTTTCCTTCCCATTCGTCTTCTGTTTTAGGGGTAATCTGCACCTTTCCGCACTCCATACTCGGCGTTGGTTAACTGGAATCCTGAGCACCCTTGAACTCTGCACATGCACTGTGCAATTAAATTCGAAGTTTGTCAGGCCATTAAACCTTCAGGAACAATCCTCAACACTTATAAGCCAGTACGAACAAAACAAAAGACATTTCGATTCAAATAAGTTTTCTTAGCTCTCGTTCGGCTCTGTAATTTTCGGGTTTTCGAAACTTTCATTTTCGGCACTTCGGAATTTTGGGACTTCGGGTTTCGGGGTTTCGGCCCACAAGGATTTCAAACTTGCTTTCCTTTCCAACCCCCGACTTCCAAAATTCCGATTTACTTTACCCTCCGGGCCCACATAGCACAGTGGTCACCCACAACTACGGTGGCACATGGCACGTTAATGAGGGTCCACGTCACTTTTAACGACGTCATTGGGTCCCACCTCTCTCGCTTCTCTCCTCGACCCACTGGCACGTGGTACATCTCCATGTGTCCACGTCCATTCCTAGAAAAATCCAACGGTCAGATCTTTCTCAGATCTACGACATCAATCGCATCGCGCACCTTTAAGTGGAGTACAAGTGGCATAGGGGGCCCCATTTCACACGCCACACTATTCCTGACCCCCCCCCCCTCATTAAAGGCAGAATGGAAAGGGGGATCCGGAGTTCACCTCAGAATTGTTGATCAAGGTGAATTAATCTCAACCGTTCGAGAGTTGCACGTCCGATTCCGGACCCCCCCCCACCGCTAAAGGTAGAACAACAAGGGGGCTCCGGAATGAAACCTCAGCTGTAGATCTGGGCGGGTGGACTCTGGCCATCCAGATCTGCTCGTTACTTATCTTAATGCACATTCGCGCCCCGGCTTAAAGCCGACATCTCTTCCTCACATCTAACGGTTGTCATAGACTCTGAGATCCTCTGAAAGAATCTTGTCTGTTCATCAGGTTTATCATCACGAGAGTCCGAACTCTCGATCACGAGATTCCGAAAATATTGATCCCTAGTTTCCCGATGTAGTTAATCTTCCGACATGTAACCTCCATCCATCGGATGACTCATATCTATCCTGGGGTTTTCACCACGAAAAATCCCGGGCTTTCGTCATCAGGATTCCCGATTTCCCGAAATGGGTAATCTCACGACACATGGCCTCCGTCATTCGGACGGTTCAGATATATTTGGGGGCTTTCGCCCCTATTCACTGGTGTTTTAACCCTCATATATCTCCTGACAGATCCAATGGCTGTCGGGTTTTCCAGCCGAGATCTGATGGATCAGACGGTTCCTAACTAATTCGGGATTTCGCATATCGCGATTTCCACACTCCTGTGCAATTCCAAAGGGATTTAAACCCCATGCACACTTTCCAGATCTAACAGTCACAAGGGTTGACCTTCCCTCCTGAATAGATCCTAAATCTCCTACACTTTTGGTGTGGAGTCCTCTCTCCCTGTGGGCTCATACCATACTGGCTGCGGTTTCATAACGCCGCTATACCTCCTGAGCTAAAAAAAAAACTCGTCAGGTAACTTCTTGACACTTTGGAGCACACCAGGGTCCGAAATTGGCCTTCCAGACCCAATTTCCCTTCGCATCCTCGGTCCAAAGACCGCTCCACTAGCCCATCTAGGCTCAGTGTCGAAACCTTGGCTCTGATACCAAACTGTAGAGCACCTTTTCTGCTACTAAGGTTTAATCGCTCTTAAAAGAAGACTATAACACCACTTTGTACATAACTCATACAGATGTTATTTAACCCACATGCATTTAAACAATAAACACATTCAAAATAGAGTATTCATATGAATTACTGCCATAATCAACAAGCAATTAGCTTTTCATATTAATTCATATACATAGCGGAAAACATGATACATAAGAAACACAGTCATGCAAAACATGATTAAAGCATAATCATATACTTATCTTTATCAATGGTAGATTCCACCAACCAAGTGCAGGCCTTCTACTAACCTCCCAGCCTTAGACCACACTACTCATCAGCTCAGCAGTGGGTCACCCTCGAGCTGGGACTAAGCTCCACCCCAAGGCAAGGAAATCTAGGCTAGGCTGAGGTTACAGGGAAAACAACACACAACCACAAGGAAGGGATTCTCTCCAAGGAACCTCCCACGCTCACTGCCCACGAACCCTCATTCCCCACATGCCTGTTCCACCCCAAGAGTATACACCTTCTCTGTCACCTGGACAGTCCTTCGGCTGCTAATCTCCCTTGCCTTGGGTTACAGGAATAGGCCAGACCAGAAGTCTCCGGGCTCTGTGGCAGCTACAGGGTTCCTTCTAGGAGTCCTCTCCTTCCTCTGTGCACTCTCTCACCTGGAGAGAATCGCTCACAGGCCAACAACCTTTTCTACCAACCTCAATCACCTCTATCACCTGGAGAGAGCGTTGCACCACTAGCTAACAAGACCCCACCTAGTCCAGCACTGCGTGGTCACAACAACCCACGAGGAAAACAGACATGGGATTTCCAACAGGTTCAACAATGGCATGCCACTTCTTATTTCCCAATCTGCCAACACAGGATAGACTCATGCTCTGGTTGTCGGGGATGTGTGACAAACAATCCACGCAGGGGTAAACGTAGGTTTGAACTGTTCAGACAGGGGATGTACCAACTATCCCGGAACAAACACAGATACATGCCTTTTCGGTTCAGAGGATGCACGAGTGTTTCTCTACAGGAGTCAGACCAGTTCACCTTTTGGCAGTCTGAGAGTCGAATGGAGGAGGAGGAACCTTTCTCACGGCTCACCCTAGTCGTTTATTCGCATGCGTCAGGGTTGACACTTTTCACCCATGGCACTGCATGCATTCCACCAGCACGCATCACCCTTGTACGTCCTCCCTTACCAACACTTAGGATAAAACACAAAATTTACATGTCCTTTTGGAATAATATTAAAATATTATTCCCAGGCTTAAGCCCCCTAGGCTTAGCCCCCAGGATCAACACTTATCCCCTTTCCCACCTTCCAGCCCCTAATTCCTTTCCCACTCTATGGATGCTTAGTCCCCCTTCACTCATTCACCATGGTCGGTCTGCAGCTGGCGGTGTTTATATTTTATTAAATGTTCTGCATACATACAAGTACAACAACAGGCTCCTGGCCTTCAACACTTAGGCTCCCTAGCCTAACAAACACATAAGTCTCCAGCTTATAAGAACTTGGCTCACCAACCTATAAAACATAATCAAAATGCCTTTCAGAACTTGGTTTACAATGGGGCTTGGCCTTGGGGACACTACAGTATGATGTTTCTCTCATTGAAGTTTGTGATGTTATTTTGGGCAAACCTTATTTATGAAAACTTTATGATGTATATGAGTCTAGGCCTCGCAATGTTATTATTACTTTGAACAAGAAATTGTATAGGATACTCGAGGTAGTCCCACCTAGTGATATTTCCTTGATCTCTTCCAATTAATGAAGGAAGGTCATTTCTTAGACTAGGAAGTTTGTTTTCTTTGTGATTCACTCCCAGAGTGAGCGAATGGTTGCAGCCACATCTATGGCCTTCTCCATTGACCTCTCCATGCAAAACAAACAAGTGGAAAAGGTCGTGGAAGAATAAAAACACATTTGAGATTTTTCTCATTTTTATCTCCACCCATGTAGCCTTATAATAAATAACCAAAATACCTTTTAATTTTTTGATCTCCCTGTAAGACCCTTTACCAAATATCAAAATAAAAAAGTAAATGGAAAATAACCACATAGTCAAAAATTTTAATTCCTTTCATTGTTCCACTACTCCCAGCCTCTTTTATCAACATACTTAAGCCTTCAATGACCAAAAGAAAGAGAAACTATGATAAAGGAGACCTTTGAGAAAGACGTTTGGATTCATTAAAGAATCCAGAGGAGGATACTTTTCTTAGGACTGCAAACAAAGATAATGAAGCTAATCAAATGCATCCCATATTCCATTCTATAGTCTATATATTCATGCCAAACTGGATAAATAACAATCTATGATATAAATAGTGCACCTTATCATATGCTTTTGCTAGGTCTAGAGTTATCACAACAACATGAAGTTTTAGGGATTTTATTCTATGCATCCCTTCTTGGGATATTCCAACAACATCATGAATTTGTTTATTAAAAAAGAAACAAAATTTCTTTTTAGATATAACACCAAACATGATTCCTTTCATCCCATTATCAATGATTTTAGAAATCAATTTGTTATCCAAATTATACAGAGAGATGAGCTTGTAATCCTCAAAATATTATGGATATTTCCCCTTAGGAATGAGGGTTATAAAAGTGGATTTGATATCACTCGACACCTTCCTCAAAATTTTGGATTCCTCCACCATTATTAGCAAATAATCCACCTCTATATCAAAGAACTCTATATCAAAGAACCCTAAGTAGAATTTTGCAGTCCACCCATTTGGTCCAAGGATTTTGGATCTTTTGAAAGAGTTTAAAACTAACTTGATCTCTTCCTTTGGCATTTATGCTTCTATATCAACATTCATTTCATCATCAATGAGTATTGGAAAAATCCTAATGATTTTCATAATTTCTCCAACATTTTCTACCTTGGCATCTTTAAACAAAATTTTCAAATGTTGTTCAAATTTTCAAAATTTTCAAATTTTCAAATTTTCTACCTTTCCCTTCTCAACAATATCCTTGAAATAACTATCTTTAGAGACATCTGCATTACTGATCTCCCTAATGGTGTTCACATTCCTCCTATGATTAGCAAACTTGTGAAACTAATAAGTATTTATGTCTCCCTTGGCAAGACAAATGGCTCTACTTTTGAAAATCCACTCTATTTCCTCTTTGTCAAGGAGACCTTCTTTTTCCCTTCAATATTTTTAAGAGTACCAAATTATTCTTTTGAAAAAACCCCATCCTCATTATCTTCAAAAATGTTTTTAATTCCTTCTACTTCTTTTAACTCTACTTGATTCTTTTGTCAAGTTCCACTAGCTCAATCGGTTAAGGTGTGGGTTTTGTTTGCTAGGCGACCCGAGTTCAATACCCTTACAATGATTTTAATTGGGAGGAGACACCCAAAAATCCATCCATGTTAAGGGTTGGTGTGGCCTAGGCCGGGTGCGATCCTCGGGTGGTTTTGACGACTTATATGCTCCCGGGTTTTGGTTTCTTAGCCAATGGTTAAAAATGTTGGCCCCACAGGTAACATGCACATTTATAACAAACAAAAAAAACTCTACTTGATTCTTTTGCATAAAAACTCAAGCCCATTCAACTGCTTTCTTTTTTACCCTTTCCAAATCTTCTACAATCTGCTTCATATATGAAACTTAAATATTTATGTCATAATTTTTCTGGACCTTGACAACCAAAGATCTAAAATACTCGTTAGCTAACTATGAATGGTTAGACTCATAAAAGGTAGGAGGATTCAATTTTTTATTTCAATTTGGAGAAGAACTGGTAGGTGATATGAAAATCCTCCTTGACCCACCCAAGACCTTGCCCCAACAAATTATTCCATTAATTGTTTAGGACCTAAAAATATATCTAAACTTTTAGAGATTCCTTCTCTTCCTTTTCTACCATTCCTATAGGTAGGCATTACTTTTACAAGCTCTACTTCACTGAGCTTTTGAAATTTAAAAAAGTGACAAAAGACCTCAACATGGGGATCCTTTCTTTCCCCTTACCCCAACATCTATTTTTGATTGAGGGTTAGATTTAAATCCTGCCCAATTATGAAATTGTCACCATTTAAAGTACTATCCTCTCCCAACCCTTCCCAAAAAGGTTTCCTATTTCCATAAGGCTCATACAAGTTTACTATTTTGTACACTTCCCCCAACTCCTTTTATCTAACCTCAATCTCTATACCTACATGAAAAAAAATGGAAGATATTGAAACTAATATAGAATTCAATCCTAGCACCATTCCTCTTGATAACCGTTCAACATCAATCAAACATAATTTCCAATCTATTAGAAAAAAAAGACAAAAACATTTACTACCTTAGACCCCACACAAATTGTTTATTGTAGGAGTAGGACATGAAGATTATAAATTGCACATAGTCTCTTTAGGGATTGTTTCTAGTAGGCACTATAGAACCCTTTAGAATTAAGGATGAGGATTATTATTTCAGAACATCTTTAAGGGTCTTTCTTTCTCTAAGAGACCCTGATGTAGGAGCATTTTCCAAAATCAACTTAGTATTTGACCTCTAGAAGGTATTAGGAATTTATGAGAGGAAGTTGGGTTCCTCATTGTTATAGAAGCTTGTAATTTGTTTATTTTACTCGTTATAGAATAGATCTAAGTGTGTTCGAGAAGAAAATTTTTCCATGTAATGTAACTACTATGTCTAATTTATATAGTAATTTGAGGGAGTTAGATAGTCTAGGATGTTTTGTTTGGATTCAATCCTATTCAAGGAGACGAACCAATTTACTATTTAGCATATTAGGGTTTCTATTTGGATTGAGGGATAAAATCCAATATTATGTGACTAGAATCAATGTTTTCTTGGTTTGTATAAATAAATCCCCTGGGCATGAAAACACAGAGAAAAGAGAGAGTAGAGGGAGAGAAGAGAGAGAGATAAGTGGCAATAATAAGAATTGAAGTTGTTGTGAAAGATTTTTTTTAATGTCATATTCAAATATTAATTGAAGAAATTATCTCCTAGCTCGGTTCCCGTGTATGTAAATGTTTCTATTCATTTCTTTCCTATAAATTTGACTAATGGTATGGTCACAGTGAACTCATAGAGACCAAATTTTAATGTTAAAATGGTTGCATGTTTTAGTCTAGCAGAGTGCCTATTTGTAGTGAACCTCCAAAATTAGTTGAACCATTATATGTTTTAGTGACCCCAACTAACCAGACTGACCTTCAAACTTTTGTGTGAATAAATCATGTGTTAGTTCCCCTTGGTGGACGGTTGGCCGGTTAACAAGATCAGAGTGTCCCAGAATCATGGTGAGTGGTGAAATCTGGACCATTGATCATTGATCATCACATAGATCAATTACCTATAAATATCTAACCAAAACGAGACTACAATATAGTAGCAAGGATTTTATACTCTGGGGGCTAGGTGGGCCAGTGAAAGTGTATAGCCAATGATCCGATTAAATAGATCATTATCAGTGGTCGGTGTAGCCAACACCCCAACATCCGGTTATAAAAGGAGTGTGGTTGAAGATATTTACACCCAGTGTTAGTGGTATGATGTAATCGATGCCCGATGGTATAGTTGAAAATTAATGCAAACACAATTTACCCCCGATTACCCAGTGCTCTAGTGGGTTTGACGCCTGGTTGATAGAGCAGTCAACCGACAATATTTTTGATGAAAAAATGACAAAAAAACCTGGAACTTGCATAATTTAAATGGATTTAATAGATTTGATTGGTTAAAGGACTGGATCTAATTGGGATTGACGTTAGTTTTTGGTATCAGAGTGGAAGCCAACAAAGACTTAGAAGAATTGAGAGATGGAATTCAAAATCACATGAGAAAGAGGATGAGGTTGAGGTCAAAGAGGAAGACTTGTTTCAAATGCATAAGTCATTGAAGAGATGAGGAATCTCTAGGAACGGTTGGAATCTATGGGAGTTTCCAAAAAAAGAGGTGTTGACACATGAGATGTTAGCGAGAGAGAAAAAGAATATTCATAAGCATAAGCAGATCCTGAAGAAGAAGGTGTTGAAGAAAGATTGGTCAGAGCTATCATGGGAGTAAACTCTAGACCAAGGATGGAGGTGCTAATGTATGAAGGAAATATGAAGGTGGATGAATTGAGGGACTAGATCAATACTATGGAGAAGTACTTCGAGTATGAAAATGTAGCAGACGAAAAGAAGGAAATTTTTTCTATGAAAAGGATGAAAGGACATGCACTTCTTTGGTGGGATGGAATATAAGTTGAGAGGAAAAATAAAGGCAAGACAAGAATCAAAAGCTTGGAAAAAATGGTGGAAAAATTGAAAGGCAAGTTTATGCCGCAAGATTATTAGCTCAATATTTTTAGACAAATGAAAAATCTGAAATAGAGAGGTATGTCAGTTAAAGATTATACTAAAGAATTTTATAAATTGAATATTAGTGCTGGTCATTTAGAATAAAAGCCATAAAAAGTTTCTATATATCTTAATGGACTAATATATGATATTCATGATGAAATTGGCATTTTATCTCATAACGCCGTTGAGGAAGCATATCAGTTTTCTCTCAAGGCAGAGGAAAAGTTGGCAAGGAAGCAAAGTCAAAGAGGGAGAGTTTGAAATCCAACAAGAGGAAGAGGACAACAAGGTGGTAGAGGAAGGTTTATAGCTCGAAAGGAAGAAGCCAATAGTTCACATCAACAAGAACAACCACCAAGAGGTGGTGATTTTATAGGAATAATGTTAAGAACCAAATATCAATATAGTATAGAAAAACCTCAGAATAAGTACTCAACGCCTTGAAAAAGAGAGAATTTCAGATAATAAGCCTCTTCGAGGGGGAAACCTCCTTTTACCCCACATAAATGTTCAAGTACAATATGATTCCAAATAAAAATGTCTCCTTGGTATATATAGGAGACTAGGAGGTATAATTACAACTAATGGAATAAAGCTGACATAAATAAAATAACATTACTAATGTAATATGCCCCAATTAAGGGGTAATGAGCCAATATTAGGGCTTAACAAATAATACCTTACCAAAGAGGTATGTGTTCTATTATTATATGTTTTAGATGCAATAAATTTGGGAATAGATCACATGAGTGTCCAAAAAACACTTCCATAAGTAGAGGAAGTGAAAATGTTTTGCAAACTAAGGAAGAAAGCATGGAATCACCTGTGCATGAGAATGCACCAGAGGTTGGAGATTCTTTGCTGATTAAGATAGTACTGCTGAAACCAATTAAGGAGATCAAATAACCTGCACAAAGGAAGACACTCTTAAAAAATGTATGTAAAAGTAAAGGTAAAAGCTCTAAACTTATTATTGATAGCGACAATACTGATAATTTGGTGTCTACATAAATGGTTGAAAAATTGTCTTTGAAGAAGACAATACATCCTATTCCCTACAAAGTCTCATGGCTACAAAAAGGACATTAGTTGTTGGTGAATGAACAATGTAAAGTGGAGTTTCATATTGGAAGCTACAAAGAGAAGGTACTTTGTGATATTATGCCTATGGATGCATGTCATATTCTTGTAGGTAGACCTTGGAAATATGACATGAATGAAATACATGATGGAAAGAGAAACATATACACTTTTGATAAGGATGGGGAGAAGCACACTCTCTTACCATTAAAATATGAAGGTGCAAGTGAATAAATCATTCCGAAGGTACTGCTGATCAATGGAAAATAATTTCTACACAAAATTAAAAATGAGGAGGTACATTTTGCTTTGGTTGGTAAGCCCAAGGTAATTCTCACTAGCACAAATTTAAATGATCTTCCTGAAGAAGTTCAAAATTTGTTGGATATATTTGTTGATATTGTGGTTGATGATTTTCCAAGTGACTTACCTCCATTAAGAAGCATTAGTCATCGAATATATTTTATTCCAGGGACTAATATTCCTAATAAGGAAACATATCGAATGACTCCAAAGGAGAATGAGGAGATTAAAAACTAGGTACAAGATTTCTTGGATAAGGGTGTGATTAGATAAAGTTTAATCCCATGTGTTGTTCCTACAGCTTTCAGTCCAAAGAAAGATGGAGGATGGAAAATGTGCATAGATTCCAGAGCCATAAACAAAATCATAATCAAGTATAGATTTCCATTAACCTGTATTGATGATTTGATGGATTGTTTGAGTGGTGCTATTTTTTTTTCAAAACTAGATTTGAAAAGTGGGTATCATCAGATAAGAGTTAGAGAAGGATATGAATGGAAGACAATTTTAAAAAGAAATGATGGATTTTGTGAATGAATACTAATGCCTTTTGGACTCATAAATGACCCTAACACTTTTACGAGGTTGATTAATGAAGTGCTCAAAGAGTTTATTGGTAAGTTTGCCATATTTTTCTTAGATGATATTCTGGTCTACAATCAGTCTAGAGAAGAACATTTGAGACACCTCAGATTGGTTTTAAACAAATTTCCTTAGGAAAAACTACTAATCAAGTTAAAAAAGTGTAGTTTAGTGAAGACAAAGTTGGTTTATTTTGGTTTAGTGATATCAAGATATGGCTTGAGGATGGATCAAGAGAAGTTGAAGGCTATAATAAATTGGCCTACCCCAAGGAGTGCTTTTGAGGTAAGGATATTTTATGGTTTGAAAATATTTTATAGGAAATTTATCATAAACTTTAGTTGAATATGCGCTCCAATTGTAGAGACAATTAAATGAGACATACAATCATTTAAATGGACAAAGGATGCTAATAAAAATTTTAAATTATTAAAAAAGAAAATTACAGAACAACCAGTTTTAACATCGCCATATTTTAATAATGATCCAAGTGGATATTAGTGGCCACCCACCATTTCCAAATGACTCAAAACAATTTTCTGGCCATTTTGGCAATTTACTATTTTTAGCAGGTTTTAACTTTTGGGGCCATTTTGAGGGTCCAAATGAAGGTTTTTCGAGATTGAGGTTCTCAATGATAGACAAAGGAATAATTGAGCCCCCAAAATGAATATCCTCAACAATACCTTTCCAACGAGCTATCGCACACCTAAAACGAAGATCGTATGCAAAAGTTACGACCCCGGGAAGTTGATGTACTCACTTACCCAAACGGGGCCCACATGACTTTTGGTGCTTCATCTCCTAGGGTTAGGTTTTTGGATGTCTAGGAATTTTGGAATTCCCGTTTATTGTAAAAAGGCCTCTAGAGCCTCATTGTAATCATCTTCTCATGGATGCAAGTAGCCATCACATCTCTTCTCAGAGATAAGCTACCACCATTCTAGCGAGTCTTTCACTCTGTACTTTTACAGTCTCTGTACATTTATTTCATTAATAGAAATCGTGTATTACTGTATATCTGTAACTCTTTTTATATTTCTGCTATATCTCTGTTATATTGTTGTCTCTCTTGCAATATCTCTGAATATTTCTATGTTATATCTCCACTCTCATTTCGAGCCAAAAATAATCCGGATCAGTGGTATCAGAGCAGGCTGCTCTTGATCGTTTTTCAGTGCATGTCCCCGACGAGGTCCGAGTATAGCAAGTTGGGCCTCGAGCTTGTCTCTCTTGAGGAAAATCACTCTCTCACACCCAAGAAACCCTCAATGGTGGAAGAAAAGAAAAATGATGGAGCAGATGATCCTATCAGTCTGTTGCTTGAGCAAGCTCTCACGCGAGAGAGGGACGAAATGATGGACAATTTTTCCCACATCCTTCAATGCCTACTGATAGCATCAGGCGCATATTCATCAAGAAAACACTTTTGAGGCACCTCTCCCTTCAAGGTACAGGTTAATTTTGATATTCCCGTATTTGAAGGTCAAATAGATGCAGATGCCCTAGATAAATGGTTAAATCTGCTAGAAGGTTATTTCTCTGTTCATAATTTTTCAGAGAAGGAAAATATCACCTTCGCACTCCT
>ML778511.1:87669-109164 GCA_009831015.1 Picea engelmannii | reverse complement strand
AGTGTCATTATTACTCTGGGGGGTCATCTCTATAGGATACCAGAGGTAGTTCCAACTACTGCCCCACCTAAACAGTGCTACAAGGTAGTATCTCATACTACAAAATTCATCTTCTCCACAATCTGTTCAAAAGGGGAACAAAAGGATACTACCACCACTACAGCCTCGGCCCAAGCACCTTCTATCCAACAGAAGTAGGTCAACAAGGTTGCAGCAAAGTGCAAAGATTCCTTCTGCACATCGTCCTCTCATGTATATCGACTTGTTGAGCAGCCTCAACTGCAACAGGTTCGTGACATATTTCCACAAACTGCAGCGCGACGTCTCCAACAAGACAAACAACTCACCAAGATGCAGATTCAACAAATGCTTTTCCCTCTCCCCTGGGAACTCAACGCAATGGAGACCATTGCTTCCTAAGGAGGGAGGATTGATCTAGGTGGATATTGGTGGCCACCCACCATTTCCAAATGGCTCAAAACAGTTTTCTGGCCATTTTGGCAATTTACTATTTTTAGCAGGTTTTAACTTCCGGGGCCATTTTGAGGGTCCAAATGAAGGTTTTTCGAGATCTAGGTTCTCAATTATAGCCAAAGTTATATTGATCCCCCAAAACGAATCTCCTTGACAATACCTTTCCAACGAGCTATCACACACCTAAAACGGAGATCGTTTGCAAAAGTTACGACCCCGGGAAGTTGATGTACTCACTTACCCAAACGGGGCCCACATGACTTTTGGTGCTTCATCTCCTAGGGTTAGGTTTTATCAGATAATAAACGGGGCTTGATCAAATAAAATCTTTCAGGTTGAATTTGATGCAAGTGGGACTACAATAGGAGTTGTTCTAAGTCAAGAAAATAAACCTGTTGCTTACTTTAGTGAAAAATTAAATGAGGCCAAACAAAAATATTCTTCATATGAAAAATAATTTTATTCCATTGTTCAAACATTGAAGAAATGGAGACATTACCTCATGCCTAATAAATTTGTTCTTTATACTAATAACTATGCCTTGCAATTTATCAGCAGTCAAACCAAATTAAATCAAATACATGTTAAGTGGGTTGAATTTTTGCATAATTTTATCTTTGTTATTAGACATATAAGTGGGAAATCAAATAAAGTAGCAAATACATTAAGCCGAGTCAATTTAATTTTGTATGAATTTGAAGTGAATGGCTTAGGATTTGATGAATTGAAAGAGATGTATAAGGATGGTGCAACTTTTAAAGATGCTTATGAAACATGTGAAAATCCAGTGAATAGGGATGAAAGTCCGGTTAGATTATGTGATATAGGGAGGATTATTGTTTAAAGGCAACAAATTATGCATTCGAAGGTGTTCAATGAGAGAAAATTTGTTGAAGGAAAATCATAGTGGAGAATTATTAGGAGATTTTGGGCAAGACAAAACATTTTCTCAGATAAGTGCATTTTATTTTTGGCCCAGTATGCAAAATGATGTTAAAATATTTGTTGAAAGATGTAGGGTTTATTGGTATGCAAAAGGAAAGAGTCAGAATAATGGATTGTATCAACCATTTCCAATAATAAATTGTGTCAATTTTCACATAAAACTTCTATGTGACAAATTTTCAGATCTGAAAATTTCTTCGTAGTGAGCTAACAATAAACCCTCGTTGTTATCATTGAACGATTTTACACTAAAAATTATTGACTGAAAATATATGCAACTTAAACAACAATATCAAAGATGAATCATCAATACACATGAGACATAAGATTTGTGTTATGTAAATTTATCAAACTCAAAAATTTTGAGAGAAAAACCAACCCTCTTGGCTAATACAATTTCACCAAAATCTGAGGACAACCTTGTCGTCCAATAACAAAAAATATCAAAAAAATATTTGGGACAAATACCAACTTACAAATATTCTAAAAACCACCTATACTACCTGCTGACATCACCTATATGTAACACCCTGTTTCCCCCAGTTTGTAAAAATAACTATACTGGCCAAGAACTGTGGAAAACCCAAAAATGTGAATGTGTGATGTGAATGGAACTTGTGAGAAAGGTCGATGAATGTGAATAATATATATATATATATATATATATATATATATATATATATATATTGCAGGATTGCTGAGAGGGGATATGATGAAAAGGAGACCATGATGGCTGAAGAAAGGCAGTGGAAGGCACCTAGAATGGTGGCATTAACTTCCACCAAAACCAATACCGTATTTGGACTTCACTGGCCTGAAGAACCAAGAGCGGCTCGCTGGCCCCAAATTAAATGACTTGTCAGGATTGGTAGGTAAAGGGCTCCTCATGAGTAATGTGGGATGGGGGTGAACCGCCCATCCATAGAGTCCTCCGACCTGACCACTACGAGGAAAATCGTGCCACACACAACCTCGCCGAACAGAGAAAAGGCATGAAGTGTGGGTGATCAAGGGGAGACGCGAGGGAAGGAAGAAGGAGAACTCTGGAAAAACACAGAGTGAGTGACAGAGGAGAATAAGGAGAGTAACCTTTGTTCTCGGTCGCTGACAAACAGAGACACAGTCTCACAGCATCGTGGTCTCAGCTCGGGGGTGGCTAGTGGTAAATCCGTTGGGAGTCGTTGAGCCTATGGTTGGGTGGAAATGAGAACCCCTCTCAGCAGTCACAATTACATCTAGTGTTATTTCTGATAAGTTTTTTTACATCTTGCATCTTGAAATTTATATGTTGACATGTATGCTCATAATCTGTGCAGTTTTATGAATGGTTTGCGTATAAGACTGCCTGTGTAGTGTTTTGATTTATAAATGGTGGTTGCATGCTTATAATGGAAAGGATACGTATGGCTTATGTTTTATAAATTGCTATTTATACACATATTGAATTAATTCAGACTTCAAGTCTATTCTCGGGAAATCTATACCCTTATCTGTCTCAGGTAATACCCTGGATAGATCTCCCCATAGAGACACCCTCTTAGAAAGGTCACCAAGAACCTGGAAAAAGGATTTGAAGGCACAAGTCTTAGTAACCCTGTACGAGGAATAATGATCCTCTTGAAATATCGAAATAGCAGCGAAGGAGTACCGTGTTCGCTTCGCAAGAGTCGTCAAGGAGGCATTGGACGGTTGGAATTCTCCGTGGAGAATTTGCGAAGTCCCAAGAGCCGTCAGATCTTGCAAAGGAGCAGGGGAGTTATGGTAAGCCTGTTTTCAAGTTTTAAGTTAAGGAGAAATCAGACCGTAGGATCTGGGTCGACAAGGACCATTGGATCACTCGCGAAATCTCATTTCGTGGATTTGCGAGTTGAAGGGTTAAAACCCTTGCCTCAAGATTCGCGAGGCCGTGAAAGGAGAAAGTCTCGAAGGGGTGAAAGGATTTGTGTGAGCCAGTTATTGGTGAAGTGCATTGGAACTCGATATTTCAGGGTTTCGTGGGTTGAAGAACCGAAAACTTAGCATCAGGATTCGCGAAGTCGCGAAGTCCGAAACTCCAAAAAGGTGGGAAGTTCCGTTGTGGGACCCGCGTTGACGACGTGTCAGAATTTCGTCATTTCGGCATATCGATGGATAGGAGGTCGAGACTTTTGTCCCGAAAGTCCCGAAGGGGCAACAGGATTTGTGTGAGCCAGTTATTGGTGAAGTGCATCAGAACTCGGTATTTTGGGATTTCATGGGTTGAAGAACCAAAATCTTAGCATCAGGATTCGCGAAGTCGCAAAGTCCAAAACTCCAAAAAGGTGGGAAGTTCCGTTGTGGGACCCGCGTTGACGACGTGTTGGGATTTCAAAATTTCGGCATATCGACGGATAGGAGGTCGAGACTTTTGTCCTAAAAGTCCCGAAGTCACGAGTTGTGATAAGGAGTAACAAGGAGTTCGGGATCTTGGTACTTCGGGTGTCAGGATACAAAGGAGGTAGTGCTTCGGGAAGCGAAGTCGTGAAGTGCCGAAGCTGGGGACGAGGGACACGTGGTAGAACTGCAAGGTGGGCCCGTGCGATAGATAGGCAAACACATGTCACCTAGTGAAAGGAGTCTACCCCCGTTGACCTCTCACGTCTCGGGGATTTGTGAGATAAGGGAACGAGATTTCAACCCTTCGACTTGTGAAGTCACGAGTAGCGAGAATGTGAGAGGGAAAGCTAACATCGCTTCTCATGGTTTTGTGAAGGGAAGGTGTCGACGTTAGACATCACAACTTGCGAAGTGGCAAGTAGTGA
This sequence comes from Picea engelmannii, assembly GCA_009831015.1. Classification (NCBI taxonomy): domain Eukaryota; kingdom Viridiplantae; phylum Streptophyta; class Pinopsida; order Pinales; family Pinaceae; genus Picea; species Picea engelmannii. Next base: position 104,965 of record ML778511.1, on the reverse strand, counting down.
GAGGAGCTAGCATTAAGCTTAGCCAGTGGTCACGCGTGGAGGGCACTGTCAGAGGAGAGCTATACCCATTTCGTGATCTCGGGTATCACGAGATTGGAAAAGAAGAGTTGGGAGCCTTGAATCACGAACTCACGATTTGTGATTTGCGATAAGTACCTTTTGGGGTTAAGCCTTGGTCATAGCGCTGTGGTCTCTCGGAGAGGGTGGAGCTCGCGCCTAGTGCTTCTCGCACAGGGGGGATTCCGAAAGGACCTATGGATCAATTGGAAGGAGATTCCAGCTGGGAATCAAAAGAAGCCATTTCGGCTCATAAAAGAAACTGATCAATCCTTAAGATCGGGAGGTTGCGTAGAGACTCTGTCGAGGCAGAGGTGGCATCTGCAGCCTGTGCTAAGCCCCATAGGGTTTTAGAGATTCTATCCCTCAAGAAAAGGTGAAAAATCTACTACGCCGCAGCGGGTTTGTGACAAATTGGTATCAAAGCATGGTTACAACACTCAACCTGCTTGGGCTCATGAACGAGTTGCGCAAAAGCTCCGTTCAGAACACTCTTAAAAAGAGTAACCCCCTGTCTTAACCTTCCTAATAAAAAAGATGAATTTAAGAATGAAAAACCCCTATTGTGTGTGTGTACATGTGAAAATATGAATTATGTGCCAATTATAAATAAATATAAATATTAACTAACAACCAACATTTTTCCTCTTGCACACAAGCGAAATATCAACCGCGGGAAATTAACAATGCATAGTATGGTGACTCACCATGAAGTGGGAGAAGGATCCCACAATAGAGACGAAGAGTCAGATGAAAGGAGGGCAGCAGGGACCCCTCCAGGTCTAGTTGAGACTGTGAGGAGCCTCATGGTTGAATTACAAAGTTGTAAGGCCGACAATGAAAGGATGATGAAAGAACAAGAAAAATAAATAGAAATTAACAAAGTTTTACTGCAGAGTTTATCCGATCTACAAAGACAAATGCAACATGAACCTGAAACTCAGAAACATGGTCATATCAGTGGTCACACTGAGAGGAGCACCTCGAAAACGGTCTGCCCCAGAGGTAAAGGACAAGCGTCAGATGATTCCTCTGAGAAGGAAGCTGATGATTAAGAGGGCTCTTCTAACAGTAGAACCGGTTCCTATCCCTAAAGGAAATAGAAGAAGCAAAAGTCTTCCAAAGGTCATAAATTCGAAGAATTCAGAAAATCCAAACCACCCTCCTTCAATGGTGAAATAAAGAAGGGAGAGGAAGCAGAGGCCTGACTACTTGGACTTAAAAAGTATTTCAGAGTCCATGACTTTTCAGAAAATATGAAGGCCCGAGTGGCCACCTTCAACTTGAACAGAAAGGCTTCCATTTGGTGGGAAGACCTTAAGAATGTGAAAGGGGTTCGTGAAGAGGACCTGTCTTGGGAACAGTTTGAGAAATACTTCCGAAAAAAGTATCTGTCGAAAAAATATTTCGACGAAAAGACTAAAGAGTTTTATGAACTCAAACTAGGAAAAATCACTATAGAAGAATATGTCAACAAATTCCTCGATTTTTGAGGTATGTACCCTATATCAAGGCGTAAAAGGAAAAGGTACAACACTTCATCAGTGGAATACGTAAGGACTATTGGAATAGAATTGAATTTGATGAGCCAAAGATTCCAGAAGGCACTATTAGAAAGGCAACCTATTGTCATGAATAGTTTGGGCATCGAGCAGAACCTCGCGAAGGATGGACACAGAAGAATAGCTCAAGATTTCAGAAAAGGGGAATTAAATCCCCATGATTTAAGAACTATAAGAAGAACCCAAGAATGAGCTTCCCAGCTCGGAGTATGCACCAGTAGAATTTTCCCTCCTTGAGCAGAAATAAAACTTTTGGACCCATATTAGTGAAGACTGATAACCCAAAGAGAGAACCTTTGAAATGTTGGGGTTTCCAAGAAGAACATCTATTGAGAGACTGTCCACACTGAAAAAAGAATAGTCGGAGGATTTATAACATCTAGGAAACTACCACCGTCAATGATGTGGCTAGGAGTGTGCCACAAATTTATGCAGCCTTGGATAATAACCAAGCCGACCACCAAGCTTTAGTAGTGGAAATAGAAGGTATGATTTCCAACCATCTAGTGTCTGTTTTAATTGAACCTGGTTCAAATTTGAGTTACATAGCCCCTAAAGCTGTTGATAAGTGTAAACTACAGCCACAAAAACATACCAAGCCATCGTTGGTACAGTTAGCCACTGGCACCAAAAGAAGGGTAGAAGAGGTTATACCAGCCTGCCAATTAATGTTGGGTATATTCCCCACCCAAGAAACCCTTAACATATTACCCTTGGGATCATATGATTTGTTGATTGGTATGGATTGGCTAGCTACCCATAAAGCCAGATTGGACTGTTACCATAAAACCTTAGAATGTGTAAGTAAAGAAGGGAAAAAGATAACCCTTCAAGGGATCCGAAAACCTATCTCGGTGAGACAAATATCAGCTCTACAAATGAGAAATTATTACCGAAAGGGATGTTCCCTCTATGAGATACAAGTATTGAAAACAATCGAAGGTGACAAACCAAGCCCTAACGATCACCCTATCCTAAGAGAATACAGAGATGTGTTTCTGGAAGAGGTACCGAGTCTACCTCTGAGAAGGGACATAGACTTCTCGATAGAACTTGCACCGGTAGTGGTGCCGGTGTCTAGGACACCCTACCGGATGAGCACACCCAAGTTAGTTGAACTCAAGTTGCAATTAAAAGAAATGATGGGTAAAGGCTATATTTGACCCAACGTGTCTCCATGGGGAGAACCAGTCCTGTTCATGAAAAAAAAGGATGGTACCCTTAGACTGTGTATAGATTATAGGCAATTCAATAAGGTAACCATAAAGAACAAGTACCCCTTTCCTAGGATTGATGACCTATTTGATCAGTTGGGGGGTGAGTCTATTTTATCGAAGATTGATTTGAGGTCGGGATACCATCAAGTCCGAATCAAGGGTGAAGAAATCCATAAAACTGCCTTCCGAACGAGGTATGGTCACTATGAGTTTGTGGTGGTACCATTTGGGTTGACCAATGCCCCTTCCACTTTTATGTGCTTGATGAATAATGTACTCAACAAATTCCTAGACAAATTTGTGCTTGTTTTTATTGACGATATATTAATTTACTCCAAGAACAGAAAAGAGCATGAAGAGCATCTTAGACTTGTGCTGCAAGTGCTAAGAGAACATCAGCTCTATGCCAAATTAAACAAATGTGAATTCTTCCAGAAGAAAATACATTACTTAGGCCATGTTCTCTCCGAAGAAGGAGTAGCGGTAGACCCTGACAAAATCAGGTCTATCATGGAATGGCCTAACCCAAAGGATGTTTCAGATATCAGATCCTTTATGGGACTAGCAGGATACTATAGGAGATTTATAAAAGGATTCTCCAAGATTGGTTGTCCAATCACTGCCCTCCAGAAGAAGGGGACAAAATTTCTATGGACACAGAAATGTGAAGAAAGATTTCAAACCTTGAAACATCTACTGACCCATGCACCAGTGTTGAAGATCGCCAATCCCGAAGCTGACTTCCTCATGTGCACAGATGCATGTAAGGAAGGGCTCAGAGGAGTCCTTATCCAAGGAGGAAGTGTGATCTGCTATGAATCCCAAAAATTGAATGAGCACGAAGTCAACTATGTGACCCATGATCTAGAGCTGGCTGCCATAGTGCATGCCTTGAAAATGTGGAGGCATTACCTCCTGGGGAGAAAATTTGTACTTATGATAGATCACTGTGAATTGCGATACCTGTTTGATCAACCAAAGCTCAATGCTAGACAAGATAGGTGGATGGCCCTCCTTAGCGAGTTTGATTTCGAGATCAAACACATTAAAGGAAAGGAAAATAAGGTGGCAGATGCCCTTAGTAGAAGTATGAAAACAATTCACCTGGCATCGGTGAGAACCTGCGAGACAGATGTCAAGGAAAGAATCAGAAATGCACAAGAAACAGATCCCTTCGTCCATCCTGTGACCATGTACCTACAACAAGGACCCGCCAAATAAAAATATGAAGGATACTAGATGACCGAAGGAGGTCTGCTCACTTACAGAAACAGAGTTTATATTCCATATTGTGACGACTTGAAGAGGTTCATACTGGATGAACTACATAAAGGACCCTATTCTAGTCATCCAGGATACTAGGAGATGATCATGACCACTAGGAGACAATTCTATTGGCCTGGAATGAAGAAAGACATAGCCGAGTACTTGGCCAAATGAATAGAGTGCCAACAAGTTAAAGCATAACACCGACACCCAGAAGGATTATTGCAACCTTTACCAATCCTAGAATGGAAATAGGAAACCATCTCCATGGATTTCATCACTGGATTACCAACCTCAACCAAATAGAATGATGCCATTATGGTAGTGTTATAACCCTAAATTGCACTACACATGCTTACCTGGCATCAGGCCAACTCATATCCCTTCTTTGCCAAAACACTGCTGAACAACTCTTTGAAAATCCTCTTGAATAAATGCCCACGTGCCCTAACTCATTACTGCATGCGTGTACACGCTAGCTGACCCAAAACAACCCACGTGGATCGAAAAAAGAATGAAAAAAGGAAAGTTTCCGATGGAACAAAAAGCTATGGGTGAGTTAACTGAAACTCCCAGCCATGCATGGCCGAGGGTTCATCCAAATACCTAGCTCCTTCTAGCCTATAAAAGAAGGGGTATGGGTACCATTTGAAGGGGGAAGAATATAGCAAAGAAAATTTACCCATTTACGTATTCCATTGTCCCAACCCTTTAGCCTTTCCTAATGCCAATGGATATTTAAAGAAAAACAGTTGAAGGACAAAAGAAGAGGAGCCCGGGATCAGGCTCAAGGAGCGGTGGTCGGTCTCAACTTTTGTAAGTTGACTCATTTTAAGTAATAAAGAGAATGCTTTTCCCGTCCCAATTCATGAACTTTTTATGGTTTTATTAGTTTATGTTTGATTTCTAACCCGTTAGTATATAAGTAATATGCATGCATAGTTGTTGCTCATCTTGAATGCAGGTCAGCTTTGGAAGGAGTATTGCGGACAAGTAATCAAGCACACGGAGGATCGACATCAAATGTTGGTAACGAGGTAGGTTGACCTTTCCATGAATTTACTAAGAAAAGGGGATTTAAATCTAGGGATGAAGGTAGAAAGTAATTTCTATTCGGTCATATCTACATGCAAAGTCTGAACTCTATTTGCTAGTCCGTAGGGTGTTTTTCCCCAACAACAGAATTGGCGACCGTACTGGGGAGAGTCTCTAGGGTTCCTGGAAGTTTATTTAGTTTTTGGGTAGTTTAAAGTCTAGTTTTTCTTGCTTGTCTTTTCTTTTTCGTTTCTGTAAGGTCTGAGCTAGCAGAGAGTCTGGTTTTCCATACCATCTTTCCCTGAATTTTTCTTGACTGTGTTTTTTCGGGACCCACAGAGGTACACGCAGCCTGCACAAGGTCTGCACGTGTGTACCCACGCCTTATCCTCTTACCGCCTGTGTGTGAACGCTAGATGTAGAGGTAGCAGTAGCGTGTAGAGTTCAGAGAACCTCAGAGGCAGTCCTCCTCTTCCCTGTCAGAATCACACATTCTCAGGGGGTTTTCTGGAATTCTGTCTGAGTCTTGTTTGCTAACAATCCTATCTCAAATTGTTTTTTCCTTATTATTTTTTCCTTGCATTATTTGTTTTTTCTGTTAGAAAGTGTATCCAAGCCTTCAAGGGATCTTGGTTATCAATATCAATGGTATCTTCCTGGTTTGGTCTATTTGTTTTCATTTTTTCTTAGAGTTTAGATATACACGCAGCCTGTACAAGGTCAACACGTCTGTACACACCCTCTATCTCTGTTCAACGCGCATTCGCACGCGTGCTGTTTGAGTAACAGTCGCGTGCTTGTACATGATAATTTTTGTTAAGGATAAGGCAGTCAACCTTTTCCTTGATAAGAATTATTCCTCTCAGGTGTTTGAATCTCTATTTGAACAGTCAGTAGCGTAGGATTAATTTTACCCTTAGCTTCTTTTTTCTCATTTAAAACGTCGTCAGAATATATATATATTTTTTTTTACGGTTTTTAGACAAGTGTGAGAGTCATTGTTTTTACAATTGCTATTGTGTGATTTGTTAATCTGATTCTTTGCAATCTGCGATTTAGGCCAGAATTGTTTTTCTTGGTTTATTGCTTGTCGGTATTTTCCCTTTCTTGTTTTACTAGCACTTAAATAAATAAAAAATCTCTTTTCATTTTCTTCTTTGGTTGAAGAGTCTGTTTCTGCATCATTAGTTAGGGAAAAGTCTTTTATTTCATAAGTTTTTGTAGTTCACTTAGATCATAAGTAGCTCATAGTCGAGTGAAATTCCTTTGAGTTTGTTGTCCAAAATCTTAGAAAAGTTAAAAAAATCTTTCTTTTGAAAAGTTGTTGACATTTTGCATTCAGTAAAAGTTTTGTTTCCAACTTTTTTATCCATTTTTTGCTTTCTTCTTTTACACATCATCAGTTTCACCCTCATACCCCTTGACGTAAGACAAAGCCCAAAAAGTAACGCTAAATTTAAAATCTACTAGACTTTTATGTTTGTAGGGTTCACAAACTAGTTTAGGACTAGGGCCTTGGATTAGGTTGGAGAGGAAACTTTTCAAGGCCATTTAAAATCAAACATTGGAGTTTGAGATAGGGAGTGTCTAAGTCCAGTTTCGTGGAAGTTATCTGGGACCCCCCTCTAACACAGGGGTTAAACACGAGGTCGCATGAGGAAAGGTAGCAGAGATAACCCCTCCAAAGTCGAACCAATCATAGTGGAGAACACATACAAAGGGCTTGTTTTGGGATTCCGTCGTTTGCATTTTCCACGAGGCTTCGTGGGTCTCGAATCTGTTCGAGGTCCTCAGTTGTCTTCCAGAACATTTTCTCTCAATACCCTTGACAGGTTTCGGGCTCGATACCTTTCTCATTGTGGTCTACCCAACTTTCGACTGTACCCGCCTGGTGACTGTTCACGTACTGGCAACCTAGTTGCCAATATTTGTTAGGAACATACATAGGTGACTGTGGGGGTATACCGCGGTACCTAGGATAGAAATCGGGCCACGGTTTGCAGAGTATACCCGGAGGGTGCTTCCGTGTTTGAGTTTCACTTGCACCGGTAAGTTGCTCTAGTGTTGGATGTTGTAACTGCTTTTCCAATTAATTTAGTGTTTGTTTGTCTTATCTTCTAGGGACTTTTTTTTTAGTGTGTGTTACTTTTGAGCATTTAGACTACCTTAGAGTGTCTTGGATCTTCTCACACAGTGGAGGATCCTGAAATCTGCCGGTCATGAAGGCTTCTTGGCCTGCCGTCGGTTACACTGGAGCCACCCCCGCCACCTTTAAGGCGAAAGCTAGACCAACAAGGGTCTTTTGAAGCGACTAGGTTACAAACCATTGTGCCCGAACAACCCCTGGAGGAATCAACCGTTTTGGACCTTGAAGCAACCACTCTTGGCTCATTTGAAACCCCAACCACTAATTTCTTGGCACCTTTTATTGTACCAATTCAATTTCATGAGCGCCAGATAGTGTCACACATAACAATGGAAAAAATGTTGTTACTCCTTCTGGGATTTCTTCAATTCCCACCACGATTGTCACCACAGGAGAGCCATCATCTCCTAACTTACCGTCATCGATCTGAGCCACCATGGTCTCGACCGCAACTACTTCTCACAGTGGTATGAACCCACCTTTGGGGGCTGCCACAACCCCTTTCACACCTAGTGCGATAGGCCCTCCGTTCTCATACGGTATGCCTAGTTTGGGTACAAGTATTGTACTTTCCTACTCCACTTTATAGACTTTGGGTCTCGGGGCAGGGAGCTCTAGCACTCCTCTGCAAGGTCACATTGGGGGAACTCCTGTCCCTTTTAACGCTTTTCCTTATGGAGGAGTTCATATCCCTCCTTCGTCCCCTTCACTTAGTGGCTCACATCAGCAATCCTCCGGGAAACCTACAAACAATAGTTTGTTTGGAGCGGGGAGTCAAGGACCACCTTCACATAGTATGCCGGTAGGTTCGACACCTTTTTCTTGGAACATAAATTTTGGTAACAACACCTTCTCGTCAGCTGCTTTCCCGACTGGGGGCAACCCCATTTTTGGACAATCTACTCCTGGGTAGGGTACTATTCCTGCACAGGGAGAAAACCTAGCAGGACCTTGGAATTCAGGGCAAGGATCCGTACCCTCCTCCGGAATGTCGATCTGGGGTAATTCTTTCCACAATCAATGGAACCCTGGACAAACTACTATGCCTATCCCCACAGGACTAGCATGGGGTAATCCTTCCCAAATTCCTTTGAATACAATGCATGCCCAACAATCTATGTCTTATTTGGAAAATCAACCAATGATGTCTCCACATATGAAAAATCCTTACGCTAGCCAGGGCCACGGTTTCTACCAGAATCCGGGCCAACAGCCAAACTTTTCCTGGCAACTTGGTGCCAGTCAAACTCTAGGACCCTTTTTCTTAGGTTATCAACAACAACCCAAACTACCTTTCCTGGTGACTTTACAGTTTCCAGATTTGACAAGGTTGTTGAATGACCCCATTTGTCACGATCCGTGTTGGCCTCCTATGCCGACGAAGTTTCCTTCGGACATTCCAAAGTTCGAAGCCAAGCCTAATGAAGATCTAGGAGATCATGTGACTACCTTTCATTTTTGGTGCTCATCTAACTCATTGAAAGATGACTCCGTACAGTTGCGATTGTTTCAATGCACTCTCATTGGGAGTGCCATGAAATGGTACATTGAGCTTGATCACTCAAGATACTCTTCTTTTGGCGAATTGGCAATGGCTTTCCTTAACCATTTCCAGTTACCTATGAGATACGATGCTAGCATAGAGTTGCTCGCTAATTTCGAACAGACAACCGCGGACCATATCTCTGATCACATCCAAGAATGGAGACACCAGAAGAGTTTAATCAAAGTACCAGTCCCACCAGCATTCCTGCTTGAGTGGTTCCTTAAGTATTTGGTCCCCTAGTTATCCAAAGACGTCGCGACATCCAGAGTTTTCTCTGAAGAAGACACCATCATGAGGGCTCAATAGTTTGAGCTCATCTATTCTCAGTCTGGTTTATTATACAAATCTTGCCAAATGCGCCACGTTCAATACTGGATAAAAATAGACAGAGAGTTGGACCACATGCCGATGGTATTGTCAGTTCAGCACAAACCAAGCCTGTTGAGCAATTGACAAAGAAGTTGCAATAGTTATCCATACAACACACAGTGACCAACCAAACTAATGTTTTGGCTACTCCCCCTACCCAAACGTCGGAAGTACACACAGTGCAGTCGACTAACCAGAAGGCCACCCAATAGCCTGAAGGGAAGAAAAAACAACGAAATAAGGGTAAGGGGGATAAAAAACCCAACGATAATGTTGGCGGGGACAACACTAAAAAATGAAAGGCGAGGTATCCTTACAACTTGTGCGCGGAAGACCACTCGACCCATCTATGTCCTCGACTTGCAGAGGCCCAAAAGTTTGTCACACAACAACAACAAGCAGTGTTGACTAATCCCTTTCAACATGGGAAAAATATAACTCAAGCCTCTACAAGCACGGAAGGGGGTAGCCAAGAAACCTTCCCACCTCTGAAAAATCCCTCATCCACGAACATATATATGGTTAGGGGTGATGCTTTCATATCGACTAGAGCGCATGATTATAGTAAACCCAACACTTCTGGGAAGGGTAAAGAAGCTGATCTCCCATATCTTCCTCTACAGATTGAGAAGACGTTGGGAGAAACAATGACAGGCATTCGAAAAGGTGCATTTAAAAAAGTTTCTCATAACCCAAATGCAAGGGCCGCCTAGAACTATTCTGTGGTGGAATATTTATCACAAACCCCTTGTGCGATGTTTGCTTTGGAGGTCCTCCAAACTTGCCCTTCTCAAAGAAAAGCCTTGTTAACCGCATTGGGATCTACTGAGACTTGTAATCCGGGTACCATCATGTTATATACAACAAACTTAAAACCTCGTCTACCTTACCACGTAGTGTTTCAGATAGTAGTGGCTTACCCCAAGAAATTTTTTACACAGAATATCTTCCACACGGTGGTCAACGAGGGTGCCTCAACATGCGTTATGTCGTTGGCATGTTGGAAGGCCATTGGCCAATCCATTTTGTCTCCATCACCTACTCTCGTCACTACTTTCGACAGTCTTTCGTTCCGATAGCATGGCATCGTTCCTTCTTTCCCCGTGCAGTTAGGAGGGAAAATCGTGTGTGTCGAAGTAGAGGTAGTCGATGCTCCCCTCGACTATAACCTCTTGTTAGGATGGAGTTGGACTTATGCTATGCAAGCTGTGGTTGCTACATTTTTTCGGGTCTTGTTGTTTCCACATGAGGGTGGGATAGTGACCATTGATCAATTGTCTTTCTCCAGACCTGACCCAGCTTTGGGGGCATCCATGGTCCCGATGATTGATAATCCTCAACTAGGTGTCGTCAACGCAGGATTTGGTTTGTTCCCATCTTTGATGGGTACCTTCGATTACCCACCTCCGCAGGGCGATATCAAATTTATATCTAATCACCATAAGGTTGAGATTTTTCAAGTCTCGTCATTCCGCATGACTTACTTCGAGGATCCATGGATTCTTCCTTCCCCATCATCCACGATGGATGAGACAGGGCACCCAAGCATGTCCATGCCCTTATCTGCCGCTGAAGTAGCATACTCTTTAGTCCAGTAAGCTTCAGCTAACACTGATTCGACTCCTGCACAAGAGTTATATCCACTTCTAGAGCCTATTTGGGCTCAGGGTTCTCTTGCTAACGTCGATTCGTTAGACCTAGTATTGCCTTCTTATGATGCAGTAATCGAAGCAATGACTAGTCTAGAAAAACCTTGGGAAAATATTCATCACAAATCATATTTTATCCCAGAGTTAAGCCGAATCAAAGCAAGAGAATTCACCATGACCATGACGGGAGATAAGTTGTGTCCTATTCATCTCTTAGCTACACATGAAATTTATGCTGAGGGAAATATGGAGACTATCGCAGAAACTATACCAATCAACATCTCCCGAAACCCTGACATCCCGGAGAACGTCTTCGTCGGAGCGGATTGCTCCCCTGAAGAGATTCAAATCTACACAGATCTTTTCAAAGAATTATGCGACGTTTTTGCCTGGTCTTATGAGGAAATGCCAGGTATTGATCCAAAAATAGTTGAACATGAAATCACAACGTATCTTGATGCCAAGATTGTTCGACAGAAGCTTCGTCCAGTTAATCCCAAGAAAGCAATAGCCATCAAGATGGAGGTTGAGAAATTGCTAAAGGTAGGTTTTATCTATCCTATCAATTTGACTTAATGGGTGTCAAATCCTCTGCCAGTCAATAAAAAACAAGGCATTATTCGTGTATGTACTGATTTCCATGATTTGAACAAGGCATGTCCAAAAGATAATTTTCCAACACCATTCATTGACCAGATCATTGATGAATGTGCTGGTTGTGAAGCCTTTTCTTTCATGGATGGTTTTTCGGGGTATAATCAAATCCAAATCAAACCCAAAGACCAACACAAAATGAAATTCATTTGTTCGTGGGGAACATTCACATATCGTAAAGGCCTTAAAAATGCTAGCACTACATTCCAGTGGGCCATGTATTTTGCTTTTCATGACCTCAAGCATATAGTCGAGGCCTACCTAGATGATTTAGCATCCCAATCTCACAAGAGAACAGATCATCCCACACACCTTAGACTAATATTCGAACGCTGTCGCTACTTTAGGATTCACTTGAATCCAAACAAGTGCAACTTCTGCGTAAAATCAGGATGTTTGTTAGGTTTCATCGTATCAACAACAGGGATCATGGTCGATCCTCTCAAGGTGGAGGCAATAATCCAGTTTCCCCCCCCCACGCACAATTCTTCAACTTCAGAGTCTACAAGGCAAGGCGAACTTTTTACGATGCTTCATTGCCAACTATGCCGAAAACACCAAGGGCTTTATGCGTCTACTGAATAAAGACGTTCCTTTTTACTGGGACGAAGCCACTCAATGCTCTTTTGACGCATTAAAACATGCCCTCACAACTGCGCCTCTGCTATGACCACCTAACTATAACAAATATTTCTTATTATATCTGTCTATCACAGAGTCAACCATCAACATGGTTTTAGTTCAGGAAGATGATTTGTTCTCAGAATATGTGATCTATTACCTGAGTCGAGGCCTCGTAGGACCAAAACTTAATTATTCTCATATCAAAAAACTTGCATTGGCAGCAGTTCATGCTATTCAATGGTTCCGTCAATATGTTAGGTTTCGCAAGACCACCGTCATTACTGTCGTGAATCCATTCCAGTACATGTTGACATGACGGGTTATAGGCGGAAAAATCAATAGATGGATAATAATCCTCTAGGATTTTGACTTAGATTTCATTTCAGCAAAGTCCAAAAGGTCATTGGTCTTCGCAGAGCTTATTTTGGAACCTCTGGTTGAGTCAGGTGACGTTGTTCCTGAAGAATCGCCTATCCGGGGAGATATGTTTTTGATCACATCTTCAGATCCCTGGTACAGAGATATAATTATCTATCTCCAGACTTTGAAGTGCCCCACTTCTGCTTCTCGTGATGAGCATCGACGTATATGCCATCAGGCTAAGAATTATCTCATACTCAATGATACGTTGTATTAGAGAGGTGTAGATTGCATCTTACATCGATGTCTCACACATGAGGAGGAAGTCATTGTGCTCAACGATTTCCATACCGAAGCTTATGGCGGTCATTTGTCTGGGTTGGAAATAGCCCAAAATATTCTACGAGCAGGTTACTTCTGGCCGACACTTATCAAAGATTGTATAGAATCGGTCAAGAAGTACAATCTGTGCCAAGTCTTCTCTCGGAAGATGAGGGCACATCCCGCTCCTATGTTTCCTATCATCACAGTTGGTCCCTTCACCAAGTGGGGGATTGATTACACTACTTGCAACCCCCCGTCAGTAAGGGGGCACTGCTATATCATCATAGCTGTAGAATACTTCACTAAGTGGGTCAAATTTATGCCAACGTTTAAAGATGATGGAGAGACTGCAGCTCTCTTTTTATTCAACTAGATCATAGCAAGGTTCAACATCCCGAGAGAGATTGTTACTGACCATGGAAGTCACTTTTAGAACCAAATGATGACCAAATTAACATCAAATCTTGGGTTACGGAAAGAGCATTCATCACCCTACTACCCCCAAGCCAATGGGTAGGTGGAAGCTGTAAACAAAACTCTTAAGACTATTCTACATCGAACTATCAACTTAGCCAAGTCAAATTGGCATTTGATGTTATACTCGACATTATGGGCTTACCGAACATCTGTTAAGACTGCAACTGATTTCTCACCTTTTCAACTCGTTTATAGGTTGGAGGCAGTCTTGCCCATCGAATGTCAAATCCCATCTCTAAAATTGGCAATACAATTATTACCAGACACTTCCCCACTTGAAGAACGGTTAGTACACCTTGAGCATCTCAATGAGAAGTGTCGTGATGCGGCCCTGGCCAATGAGGCTCACAAGCATAAGGTCAAGTGTCAGTATGATAGGTCCGTTCGTCCTCATATTTTCTCTGAAGGCGACCTTGTCCTGGTTTATGACCAAGATAAGGACCCCCTGGGGGTAGGAAAATTCAAACCCATGGTTTGAACCCTTCATCATAAAAGAGGTATTAAAAAAGGGCACGTATCGTCTAGTTGATTTTGAAGGGAATGCTTTGGCGGAGCCTAGAAATGGGCTCTACCTCAAGAAGTATTACTCATAGGCAGGTCATTGTGGGTAACTTTTTGTAACATATGTATAGTCGTTGTACTATTACTTTTTAGTTTCTTTTAAGTGTTATGGACGTGTCATTGATGTTATCTTTCGTCAATATGGCAGATGTCAAATGATTCTGAGGTGTTCGTTGGGTATGTAGACGGTGCTAGTCGGCACACTCGGAGGCTTTCCTCCGCAGCTTGGGTAATCTTTACACCTCAGGGCTAGTTGCTATCTTCCGGAGGTATATGCTTAGGTGACACCACAAATAATGTTACCGAGTATAGTGTAGTTATTGAGTTGCTTCATGACGCCTTGTCAATGGGTATCTCTCATCTCTGGGTCTATCTCGATGCTCAATTGGTTGTGTCACAGCTAAACAGAGTATACCGGGTTCATGATCCAACTTTACACCAACGATTCCTTAGGGTACATCTCTTAGAACGAAACTTTGATTATATTACATATTTTCATGTTCCTAGGAGATTAAACCAAATTACAGATACTCTAGCTAATCAAATTTTAGATTGGCATCTTGCACACATATGAAAGAACATTGACATAAGCATGTAAATACATTTTTTTACACATGATCCATAAGACACAAAAGATCAAAAAACCATATATAACATCATAAAATAACCAAAGTACATAGATGGACGCAAGCGCCTCAAAAATGGGACTAATAACGAGTCACAGGGCTTATGCCCTCAAAAAATATATACAAGTAAGTGCTCATGGCACGTAAAAAGTCTAAATAGGTTCAGGGCCTATGGGCCATGTTATAATAGTCCACAGCATGGGATAAATTCCTAAACAATCGGACCCACGTCTGAGGTGCCCCCACTACATGAGGCTGCATGGATGGCGGCAGGTCCTCTATCTATGCCATTGGGACTGTGCGAGTGAGTGCAGTGAATTTCCACTCAACTCGTCGAGGGACCCTCTCAGCCTCCCCAGCTAGGAGGTTTCCTGCCACTGCTGCTCCCCCGGTGGCGACAAATGCAACTTCTGGCCGAGGATGATGCCTGTTTCGTGCATAATCGGCAGGTCGCACGGGTCCCACATCTGCATGCAACAAACGTATACCCGTCAAATACTCTGGCATATAAAAAAAATGATATATATAACAAAAATGACATAAAAATTACATATGCAAACAAAAAAACTACAAAGTTGGAGACTTACCCATCTCCCCTCGCTCCTCACCAGCAGGCACGGGTATCTCAGGATCTCTAGAAAAATCTATCCCTGCATATGGGTAATCCTCAATCACAGGGATCTGCCATGACACCCACGCAAAGAAGTCATCATCGAAGGACTCATTGGTCCTTCCACCACCCTGTCGAGGTAGTAATACTGCCCATCTACATACTGCAGGGAAAGAGGCCTGATGTCCTCATACCACTTCCCGAGGACTAAAGATCGGAACTCTCTCAAAGAAGAATGAACACACAATCGTCCCGAACCCGAAATTCCTCTGTGTCTGCTAATGAAAATTTGTCAATTGCCTCTTCATACACTCAAGTAGTGTGGTACTCCAATAAAAAATCTATGCAATCAAGCACTAGATAGCACAGTTCATCTGTGTGTGAGATGCATGATGCAAGGTTGTTGAACCAATAATCCACCCAATCAATAATAATATCGCCTTAGTGATCTTATTGATGGGCACCTGGGAGCTCACACGGTTTGTCCCAGCCTCACAGTGCTCGGCTATCAGTTCCACTATGTTATGCAGCCCCACAGGAAACATCCTGAAGTTGATTGGTTCCCCTCTCCTTGAGAGGCCAGTCAAAAAGTAGATATCCTAGGTGGTGGGCACCAGTGATTTCCCCTCTAGCATGAAGGTCTCTACATCAGGGTGCCAGTAGTCAATCAAGGCATTCAGTAGCCTTGGTTGCGCTCACATAAATGGACATAGGAAGAACTTAAGTAAACCACATTGCATCAACACGGCCACAACATTCAGATCTCTCGCGACCAACTCACTAATTGCTTCATGCTCCCTTTCCCTCCACTAGACATACATCCTACCGACACAACAAAGTTCAGGAGGGTCAGTACTTGCCCTTTAGTTCTTTTTTTTCTACAAAAGGGGGGCCATGTGAGTTGTAGAGGCGACAGTTGTGTTTACACGTGGGTAGCCTTTACTCTGCCCGAGTACACGTGGCCCGTCCAGAGACAACCTGCATGTACCTAGGGCCGACCTTTTAAAGGTCGACGCCCACCCAAAAAATGAAAGCAAATGCAAAATTGAAGAATCGAATAGCTAGATAAGGGATTTTGTACTTACTTGGTCCAAGCGAAAGTTCGTTTCATCCACTGTAGCTCCCAGAATCACCGTTTTTAGCAAATGGGGTCTTTTGGCTCCAGAGTCAATTTCCAAATCAATAATGGTGATAATGAGTTGCCAGCTTCTATTTATAGACTTGTTGGCCACTTTTTGTCACTTTTTTGGCCTCCCTGATCAGTTTATTTATACCAAAAACCATTTAGAGTGATTCAGGAGTTATATGGGAGGGATTTGATTGGGTATTGGGACACTTTTTTTGAGTTTTGAGAAAATTTTGACGGTCCATGAAATTTTTTCCAAGAATCAACTTGAGCATATAGGTTAGGTTACTACCCCGAATTTTGTGTCTCGTTGTCTTTTTCCTCTGCCATAGGATCGATCCCATCAGGTTGTGACATAGAACCATCATATATTCTTTAGAAGTGTCACAACTTGGCAGTAGAGCTTACTAGAACATGGATGCCCTAGGTAGGTCCTGGTTGCATTATGGTGTCCATGCTGTCTCTAAAACACTGTAGGCTTGGGAGTCCTTATAGTCTTTCCTAAATATGAATTTGAGCCTCATTTGCATAATTATTCTTCGCTCTTGATCTCACCCTCAGGACTCCCAAAAAATAACGGGTCTCCTTTTAATCCCTTTTCAGACCCTTTAAACATGAAAAGATTGCCAAGCGATCTTGTGGCCTTTCACACTCGTTAAACTGAAATTTGAAGTCACATCTGTCCGGCGGTAGTTTACCCCTTTTTCAGTCCGGACGGTCAATTGTACGAACAAAGGTATACTCTATGGAACTTCCGTTCTTTAGAAGAGTACTCTTAGGTATAATTTTATCCCTTTTTCGGGCCTGAGGGACTAAACTTACGAAAAAGAAACCCCCACAGAGTCCATAGTTAAGCTCTTTTTAGACTCCCTAAAATTGAAAAGATCGCAAGTGACCTTATTCTTTCACACTTGTTAAATTGGTCCAGAAGAATATTCCTGACGGAGTCCATAGTTAAGATTTTTTTAGACTCCTTAAAAGTGAAAAAATGGCCGAGTGATCTTGTCCTTGTCACACTCGTTAAAATGGTTTTGAATTGACGTCTAATCGGTGCTAGTTTACCCATTTTTCGAACCGACTAGACTAT
>ML778510.1:672043-706533 GCA_009831015.1 Picea engelmannii | reverse complement strand
TGGAGCTGAAAGAAGAAAAAGGAGCTAATCAAATATCAATTATGGCTTCTCAAAGAAAATGAAAATACACAATTGTGTGATTTCTGAACGAGAATAATGAAGAATATGAGACTATGAAAAGTGATCGGTTTACTTAGTTTGATGGATCCTCTCTCCCATTTTGACACTTATAGTGTCACAATTGACCAATATTTCATTTAAACAATTTATTATTTTTCTCCAACACGCTTTGATTTGCTTTATGCAGAATATAGAAGGAAAGTCATCTTCTTTTCTTCTGAATTCACTCATACTTGAAAATTTCATAACAAAGGTGGAAACAACCCCTTTATAGAATTCCTCATCATTTTCTAGGTCAAATTTAAGGTATTGTCTAAGATTTGTCATTCTTGATCCCAAGGAAACAAAAAAAATTCCAATTCCCATGTCTCGAGGATAAGAGACAATATTTTCTTGATATTTTCTCCAACATATCTTCTAACAATGGTGAGTAGACTTGATGTTCCTCTTAATCTGGAGCTAGATTTTGGTGTTCCATCAAGACTCTTCCAAGGATACATTGTAGAAATTGGGCTGACAAATATAGGTGGGGGCATCAAAGTGCTCTCTAATTCTTTAATTCTTCTTTTAGGGTGGCATTTTCATTCTCCATTTCTCTGACTGGCATATTTAAGGCTTCCCCTGTAGCTTCATGAATATGCATTATTTTAGATGTTGGAACTCCATTAAGGTTGAATTTAGAGCTCGATTTCCTTGGAATTTTTTATTCTTTGCATGAATTTTTTTTATGACCAATTTATTTGAACTTTTGTCGAACAGGGAACTGTGCAAAGTCGGGGATTCTTCTTCAAATAAAATCGGTTCTTGTGTGACCAATTATACTGCGACTTATTTACTTTCTTGAATTCTTTGTTCTTCATCAGGAAACTCAATGTCTTCAATGTTCACATTCAAGTTCATATCTTCAAGAACAATTTCTTCTTCAAGTGCACCCTCATTTCCTCCTTATTTACTTGTTTGTCTTTTTATTTTATTGGTCACTAAGAGCTTGTCAGGTTTTTCGAGACTTCCCCTAGGAGGGTTTTAATCTCCTCTATAATCGGAATTATCTATTGAAGATTTCCTTTGTTCCTAAGTTGCATACTAATATTTTTGTTTTGGTAGGCCTCTTTTATGAGAAGTGTTAGGAGATTGATTACTCCTCTCATTCACAACTTTTCCTCGTTGTCCATGTTGATCAGTGGTGCTAACAACAATTTCAATATCCTCTTGTTTATTTTCAATTAAAAATGCTTGAGGGTTCTGGCTATCATCTTCTTCTTCTCTAAATAGGAAGGTATTAACAAATGAGACACTATATCTAAATGATGTCATGTGTTTCATAAACAACTGCTTAGGGTCAAATCTTTTGATTTCATCTTCTTTATTCAAATTAAAATGATCAAATTCAACTGAAAATTCATCAATGTTGGCAGTATTTTTCAACATTATATGTCTAGCTTTCCAAGGTAGAGGAATAAATTGATTTTTCCTCTTTTCATGAAAGAAATGGGCCCATAATCTATACCACCTGCATACTTCCACAACAAGCATTTTATATAAAACATAATAAGGTAGATACGAGGGTTTTTCACAGGAACAATAAATCATGATCATGTTGAAATGATCCATTTCTTCAAAGCTCCCTTTCTTGTCCAAGAATGTTGTTGCTTCTAAAGACAATCTTGATGTTTTTGTCCATAAATATTTTTTTTGAATGAGGAAATAAATGCATTGTGCACTTCATAAAAATGATACATAGCCTTCTATTTCCATAAGGTAGAGTACCACATTTAGACGGGGTTGGTTTTAGAATTGACTTGTTTGGATAAATGCAGGCCTTTGAAAACATGACAGTAAGTAATGGAGAAGATTAGGTATGAGGACATGTAGAATTTCTTATTCTTCCTTAAATTTGAGAACTAAAAAGATAGTTCTTTGGAGATAATCTTTTCCCAATCAAAAAAAAAATTCTCATGAATTGTGAAATACAAGATATACAGAACCAGTCGAGGAATAGTAGTCGTAGATTCTTGTCTGGCTACTCTAGAAAACAACCATGCCATTTATCGGTAGGGATTTTTCAAAAAACTAACTTGGATGTTTGATAGGTCTTATAGAATCATTGTTGGGTCCACAATATATTCTCGTAGAAGCTCCAATCCACCATTTCTTGCCTTTAGAAAGTCCTTAGATTCATCCCCTTTAGAGGTCATTGTCGACTTTGGGAGTCTGAGCATTTTCTTGAAAACCGAAGGTGCCAAAGAAATAGGGGACTCTCCTTGCAGCTGAATTATTCTCTGGTTCTTATCAAATTTGTTGATGCACCATGAAACTAACTCTTTGATGTTATTGACCTCTAGAACACATCATGCCAGAGAAATGTTTTACGTCCAAATTAGGTTTGAATTCCTCTATGGAGGTGGAAATGAGGAGTAATAGTTGTATTCTCTTGACCACTGAAACCTTTGATCTTCTCGTTCAAATGATTTTATGGTATCTTCGTAGAAGTTTTCCTTTCTTCTGGTTGTCATGCTTAATCAAGTTGGTGGATTAATGTATAGTCCTTTGAGAACGTTATTACTAAAGAAAATATTCTTACCATAATATACTTTGAAGCCCTTTTTTCAAAGGATGGTTAATACAAATTAAATTTTGAATTGATGAAGAATTGTGTCGAGAATATCGTCATTAATAACATCCCTTTAATACTTAACCCGATTGTTATTTTTGTGAGATTTGTGTTAAATGTGCTTTGGGGAGAGTGATAAGAAATGGCATCGATTACCGTGGAGCGATGGAGAATCCAAAGTATGCAGAGAAATAGTGAATGAGCACTAATCCATGGACCCACGATGAGATTCCAAAAAATGACTAAGTATAAGAATGGATCGATCGGACAGAGGGGTGATATGTATGGAAAAATTATAAAATTACCTCGGCCCGCAGTGAAGCTTGAAAATTGGATAAGTGTTGAGATATCATGGAGGTAGTGAAGTATGAAAAAATGACTAAGTATGAATAATCGGTTGGACCTAGGGGTTGTGGTGATAAACAAGTGAAACGGGCGAATGGCTTAGACCCACGGTGAAAAGTTTGGAAAACGTTCTAAGCATGGGTGCGGAATGAGGGTGGCGGAATGCAATGGTGCATTTTGAAGACCACAGAAGTTTGAAAAAAAGTAAAGATAGTCTATGAACCCGCGAAAATACTTAGAAAATTTGGAAAGGGAATATACAAGAGAAGAAGAACAAAGACTTAATGAATTTGAGGATCAACGGGCATGTACATCTCGAAAAGCGTGAAAGTTTGTGGTCGTACAACAAACTAGGATTTGTTATGGTTTGCAAGTGTTGTCTAAGTTTTTTGTATTTCTCTATGGATCATTTTTCCAGTAACGGAGCCCTTGTAAGCTTTGAAGTTATTTGAATTATAAGCTTAGTTGATGGGCATAGTATATTTGTGTATTGTGTATGAGATTTGGTTTCTATCATTGCTTCCACTGTTTATTTGAGTTAATTATTCCATCAAGTGTATTTTGTTTCGTGATTTGTTAATTTGATTTACAACAAGGAAATAACTATATAACAAGATACCCAAGTGTCAGGATTAGAAAATCAACAATTTCTAGGATCAAACATAATAGGATCTACCAAAACAACATTTTGTATGCGATCATTAGTAGAATTCTCTTCAATATGTGTGGAATTGGTAGCGATATCTTCAACATTATGTGTGAGATCAATAGAAACATTCTCAACATTATGTGTTGGATAAGTAGCAACATTTTCAATAATATTTTCAGGACCAGACTCAGGAACGTGTTCTTCCACATTGTTGTTTAGAACAATTTCATCATTATTCATAATGTTATCTATAGGTTGGGTATCTGTAATAGATTCTTTAATTGGTTTCATATCACTAGACTCATGCATAACATATGTAGCAATTTTATGAATAGTGGCAATAGGATCCAAAGGATCAATAGCTATCATTTCCTTTGTTACCTGGTCACCTTCATGTGAAGTAGAGGGTGACTGGGCGCATTCTTAAAGGCATGAACTAATGTATCTAACCCAACATTTGGCGTATACAACAAAGTAACCAACTTAATAAGAACTCTTCAAACTTCTCGTTTCTTTAGAGGTCGCATTTAGTGGCTATTTTTACTCTCAAATTAAAAAGTGGTGCTACTGATAGCACCATTTTTCTGTGGTCAAAATTTTGACTTGTTTGAAATCATGGCCTTGACAAAAACCTTAAAACCTTAAAACTGACCCTGAATCGAAAAGTGATGGTAATCGTGTCACCCATTTGTTTGGGTTAAATTTAGTACATAATTGAAATCGCAGCCTTCAGAGCTAGTACCATCACAGAGAAGTAACTTGAAATTGATTCCTAAATGGCTACCTGAAAATTTATATTATTTTATTTTATTTTATTTTGAATATGCATTATAAATAAATAACTTTAAAAAATAAAACTTCGCAAACAATTCTTATTTTTAAAAAATGAAAAAAAACACACATGTTTAAAAAAAAATCACAACCCGATTTAAAATAAAATAAAGGCAAAAACGAAAAACTACGAAAATATATATAAAAAAAAAAAAAAAACAACAACAACTTTAAAAACACACAAAATTAAAAACAAAAACACCAAAAAACTTTTTAAAAAACAATAAAAAAACCAATAAAATACATTAAAAATAATTAAAATACACAATAAAATAAACAAAAGTGCAATTAAAAAAAACACAAAACAAACAATTTTTTAAATTCAATTTTACAAAAAACTAATTAGAAATCTCATTTAAAAAAACCAATAAAAAAATTGAAATTTTAAAAAGAACTAAAAATTAAGAAATTAAATAAAACTAATTAAAAATTTAAAAATAAACGAAAAAATAATTGAAATTTTTAAAAGAATTAAAAATTAAACACAAACTGATTGAAAATTTAAAAGAATTAAAATTTTATGTAAGGAGATGGGGTGGGGGATGATGTGAGACATCGCCTCTCCCCAACCCCAGCTACCAGACGACCATGCACAGTTGTCTAGCAGTCGGGGGTGGGCAGGGGCGATGTCTACCTCCCATATCTTTGCATTACCCATGCAATGCAAGGAGATGGAGGGTCAGGCATCATCCTCCACCCCCCATCTCCTTGTATAAATTTTTAAATTTTTAATTTTAATTTATTTAAATTTATTTTTTAATTCGTTTGTGTTTAATTTTTAATTCTTTTAAAATTTTCATTTTTTTTAACTAGTTTGTATTTAATTTTTTAATTTTTAATTCTTTTTAAAATTTCAACTTTTTTTTAATTTGGTTTTTTAATTAGTGTTGTTTTGGTAGAGATTGTTCTGGATAAACATTGTGTTTGATGTTTTGAAATGTCCAACGTTTCGAGTGGACACTCCACCCATCAGCATGGACACTTGAAGATTTCATTAATTAATAAACATTTGTTAAGTTTTCAGTTTAAAAGTGAATTTTAACGTTTTCAATTGTGATGGTACAAGTTGTCGACGTTATGGTTTCAATTAATTGATCATTTCAACTCCAAAAATAAAACTAGTGCTACTAGCAACACCACTTTTTTATTTGAGGGTCAGTTTTCTGCAATGGTATCGGTTTTCAAGGCCGCAATTTGAATCAAGTCTCAATTTTAACCACTCCCCAAAAAAGGGTGCTACCAGTAGCACCTCTTTTTGAAATGGGGGTTGATTTTGGTGTTTTTGATGCAAAAATATGGGTTTTTTGGACCAAAGTTCTCATTTTGAGGTGACAGTGCTCGTTAAGTTGGTAACTATGTTATACATCTTTAGCTTCTCTAAGGAAACATTTAACTTGTAACACAAAATTCTAATTTCTTTTTTAATCTTGAATAATGTTTACCCAATGTTGTACTAATCCTTCTCTTCTTTGATTTGGTGACTTTGGGAGCTGATGAAACTTCCTCTAAAATGTTATCCATTGGATCATCTAGAAAATGTCCCTCGTGTGCAACATTTTCTTGATGTGATAAAATTGGCCTAGTAGCAGGGGGTTATGCATCTTGTTGATTGGCCACTAGTTCTTGTGTAGCAATGGGTTTTGTAGCTTGTTGATTGATCATTGGTTCTTGTGTAGCAATGGGTTTTGTAGCTTGTTGATTGGCCATTGGTTCTTGTGTAGTAGTGAGTTATGCAACTTGTTGATTGGCCACATTTTTACCAATGGACCTTGTCCTTCTCCTCTGGAAATGAACTAGAGGAATTACTTCTTGAGCTTTTTGTTTCCGCTTTGTGGATGGTCTAATCTCAAGGTTTGACAGAGGAATTTCTTCCATAATTTGGCACCTAGAAACTTCAATGATATAGATTTATAAATGGAACGAAATGGAATACAGATGTATAGCAAATAAATACACAGAGATACAGTAAAACTTGACTTCTATTAATAAAGAGAATATGTTGAAACCATAAAAATGCAGGCTAAAACAAACTTGCTCAAATGGTGGCAGGTTATCTCTGAGAAGAGATGTGACAGCTACATTAATTCGCAAGAAGATGGATACAATGAGGCTCCAAAGGATTTTTAACATAAAGCATAAATGAGAAAACCCTAAACATCCAAAAACCTAACCCTAGGAGATGAAGCACCAAAAGTCATGTGGGCCCTGATACGGTAAGTTGGTACATCAACTTCTCGGGGTCGTAACTTTTGCATACGATCTTTCTTTTAGGCACGTGATATCTCGTTGGAAAGAACTATATGAGGGATACACATGTTGTCGTCACACTTTGGCTAAAGCCTATAATGCAATTGTGCCGCGCCCAAAAAATGATGTTTAGGGCCTCAAAATGGCCCCGGAAGTTTAGGACCCAAAAAACTAGGAAAAAACTACGAAAATGAAAATTGTTCTTTGAGCCAGTGGAATAGATGGGTAGCCACTGATATCCATCTGGATCAGTCCTCCCAACTTATGAAGCAATTGTCTCCATTGCGTTGAGTTCCCCCATCAGAAGTGGAAAATTTTGCTAAACCTGGCCTTGGGTGAGCCACTTGCCTTGGTGCAGGAGATGCCATGCTTTGAAAACCCAATAAAGCTAGATCATTTGTTGTCGAGTGCCCTTAATCTGAATGTCCCTGATCTAATCAATGGTTGCATGTTCCATGCAGTCAGGGTTGATCTATGTTGGTGTCAATTGCTCAACGATCTCTGGTGTGTCCAATAATGGTGGGAAGTATGGTTGAAGGAGGTCCACATTGAACATGGGGTGCAGGACAAGGAAGGGGGGAATACTTATCTCAAAAGAATTGTCACCCGCATCCTTGGTGATGTTGTAAGTTCCATAGCGAAGTGGATGAAGCTTTCAATGGGGTCATGTAAGGTACTGTTTCTGCAAATGCAACAAGAGCTTGTCTCTCACCTGAAACTTGTGTGGCACTCGGTGTTGATCATGGATTTGTTCGTACTTAGCATTGGATTTCTATAAAATATCATGGACCTATTTCCAGATGTTTTGAATTCATTCAATAAACTTGGTGTCTTTGTCAGCCTCAGATTGAGCATGGGATGATTATGCTTGTGTGGATGCAAGGGCTAGTGTAACATCGATGGGACCCATTGGTTCAAATCCCAACCCCACCTGAACAGGATTGTGGTTGGTCGAGTTATGAAGGGCTCTGTTGTAGCTGTTTTGAACATAGGGGAGACTCTCATCCCATGTGCACAGATGTTTGGAGTTGTACATGCGCAAGATATGCACGATCATTCTATTGGCGACCTCTGTCTTGCCATCAGTGTCGGGGTGGAAGGCGGTGGATTTGGTGAGCTTGGTGTCCAACAATGACTATAGGTTGAACCAGAATGTGTTGAGAAACATGTTTTCCCGATATGATATGATGGCATGTGGTATACCAAAGTGTACTCACATTCGTTAGAAGAAGAGCTTGGCAGTGGCCTCCACTTTGATATTTTTCTTACAGGCTGTGAGGATGGCCATCTTAGAAAACCAATTAACCACCACAAAAACACAGTCATTTCCCTGCTTGGTTGAAGGAAGGTCCGACATGTAGTCCATCGAGATGGATTATCATGGCCTGTTAGAAGTAGGCATAGGGGTGTACATGCCTTACTTCTTAGTGGTTGGTTTGGCAATGGAGCAGGCAATTCAAGACCTGATATACTTTTTGACGTCATGTTGAATGTTCATCCAGTAGAAATGTTTATATAGTACTTCCACGGTCTTTTTCATGCCAAAACGTCTTGCCATCCAACTGTAGTGAGATTCCCAAATCAACTTCGCACACTCGCTTGAAAGAACACATAGGTGGCCTAGATGGCACAACAGTCTATCCTGAATATGAAAGTCAGTGACAATCACATGTGTGCCTAGCATATGGTAAGTGGTAGTGAAGTCAATATCGCTCTTGTAGAGTTGGGGCCACTCGGATGCATCATGGCCAGAGGGGTGGAGAATCGTGGTTAAGGTTGAAACTGGAGGTCGACTGGGGCAGTTAGAAACCCAATCGGTGCTCCCTGTCTTATATTTTATGTTGATATGGAATTGTTACAAGTGTGTGGACCACCTTTGATGGTGATCGTTCTATAATGTGTCTTATGTATACATAAACTATAGAGGCTTGTCATCAATTTGGATGACTGTCTCCTTCCTGAGAATGTAGTTCTTCCATTATCGGTAGGCTTGTACAATGGAATACATTTCTTTGTAATAGGTGGGGTACTTATGGACAACATATGATAGTGTCTCACTATGATATGCCACTGGATGACCATGTTGACTGAGGATTGCACCCATGGCATAGTCTGAAGCATCGATCTCAATCTCAAAAGGTTGTTGCAGATCGGGTAAGGAGAGAACTAGAGCTGAGCACAAGTAATATTTCAAATCATTGAACGCTTGTTATTGTGATTTCCCCCACATGAAGTTAGTCTTTCCACCACCCTTGGTCACTTGGTTGAAGGCCCATGCAATATGGGAGAATCCAAACACGAACCTATGATAGAAGTTGGCAAGTCCTAAGAAACTTAGAAACTTGGTTAGTGTGGTTGGGGTTGGCCAGTCACGAATGACTTGGATCTTGGCTGGATCGACATGCACACCAACCTCATCAACAATGTAGCCTAGGTATTGGACCATGTTCATGTTGAAGGAGCATTTTTCCAAGTTATCATATAGCTTGTGTTGTCGTAGAGTGTGAAGGACCTATTGAATATACTGCAAGTATTATATTGAATTCTTGTTGAAGATGAGGATGTCATCCAGATATATCACCACAAAATAATTGGTGAAGGGTCGCAACATGTTTTCCATCAATCTCATGAAATTTGTTGGAGAATACTTCAAACCAAAGGGCATGACTAGCCATTCGAAAAGACCTTCCTTGGACTTGAAAGTAGTCTTCCATACATCAATCTATTCTATTGGGATCTGGTGGTAGCCAAACTTAAGGTCAATCTTGCCGAAAAACTTGGCTCCCTTGGGTTGGTCAAGAAGGTCATCAATTCAGGGAATTGGGTATCGATTCCTGACTGTGATTTTGTTTAGCACCATGTAATCAATGTAGAGTCACCAAGTCCCATATTTCTTCTGTACGAGTACAATTGGGCTCCCGCAGGGTGAGGAGTTGGGTCAGATGTGCCCCTTTTGAAGCAACTCTTGGATATGTCACTTAATTTCCTCATTTTCCATCAGACAACAGTGATACACTGGCCCATTGGGTAGAGGTTCATCAGGGGCTAGATCGATTGAATGTTTGACCTGAAAGTGTCACGGCACCCTGGTGGGTGAGGAGAATATGTCTTTGTATTATTTTTTTTATCTTGTCCAGTTGCTTCTATTGTGTGGATAGGCCCTATGTAGAGGCCATGGATGTGACTATGACCTTCTGTTCAATTTGAGAGTTAATCATGAAGAAGAAAAATTTCTCGATCTTGGAAATGACCTTCCTGCATTTCTTAGCAAAGATTAAAGAAATAGCGGTAGGTGGATCTACCTCTGGTATCTTGTACAATTGTCTACCCAAAGTAATAATAACACTGTGAGGTCTAGACTAATATACAATATGTCATTTCCAAAAATATGGTTGGCCTGAAAGAACATCACAAACTTTAAGGGGGGTAATATCACAAAATACCTCATACTTGAAGGGCTTCATTCCATAGGGAAGACAACATTGTTGGTTGACGCGGAGGCATCTTCCTTAGTGAAGCTACCCGATGGTGTAGGTATGTGGGTGTGGTGTCTTCAGCAAGTTCAATCACTTGACGACCTCTACTGAGATCAGGTTCTTTTGACTTCCTCTATCGATGATGAAATGTAGTGCAACACCCTTCACCCATATCTACGAGTGAAAAAAGCGTCCACCCTCCTCTGGTTGCTATGGTTCACTTGGTTGGACCTTGGAGGTATTGAAAGTGGCACTGGGTTCTCTGTCAATGATCTACTTCCCTTTGTCTAGATCTAATTTAGAGTCGAAACATGCCCCTAAATCTGAGGCTTTCAGTTCGGCCACCAACAACTGCTTCGAACGACATTCATCGGTGTTATGCCAGGGGATTTTAAGGGATTCACACCACTTCTCAGTGTCTTTCTTCGTATCTGCATTACCTTTCTTTGTGTGTGGCTTGGAATAGTTGTCTTAAGGAGGTCCATCCTTGCTCTATCCTTTGTTCTATGGGTTGGGGTCACCTTTTCCATGTTTCTGTTGTGAGGAATTTGCAGATACAAACCCTGCTTCTTCTATTTAAATTTCTACTTGACTTTGACAGCATATCGATATGTCACGCCTAGTGATGAGATGTCCATAAAATCCATTTATGTTTGGATGTATCTATGCAGACAACCGCGGTACTTGAGCACTAGATGTCATTCGGATTCCTTGATACCTAGCTTGGTGCACAAGGTATGGAATATATTTGTGAAATCTGGTACTATCTGGTCCCTTTCCTATCGCAGTGTGGTCCATCTCATATATTGGTCATCGTAGCTTCCAACAGGGTAGTATTGTTCTTTAATAGCATCCCTCAAGGAATTCTGAGTGGGGTCGATCGCAAATATTGCAGATTCTACAGCATCCCTTTTCTCATAGTTAGTTTCCCACCAATCCTTAACACGGGGGACAACATTAAGGAGTGCAAAGGTAATATTTTATCTATCAGAAAAATTATGAACTGAAAAATATCCTTCTAGAAAATTCAACCATTTATCTACAACATCCACATCTATCTGTCCTTCAAATAAAGCGACATCAAAATTGACTTGTACCTTGAAGAGGGTGGTGTGGCCACTTGATGAAGATGTGTTGTATGTTGGCATTCATTGAAGGATTTGTGCAAAGTTATCCATCATCTCATTCCTTTGTCGCGTGAGGGCTTCCTCAAGCAATAGTTTAAAAGGATCTCATGCTCCATCGTCTCTCTTTTATTTCACCATGGGAGGTTTTCATGATCAGCGGGGATGGTCTTGCAAGGGCTCAACCACTTCGAGTCCCAACTCCTTATACAATGACCTCGTTGGTGACATGCACAAAGAAACAAATAAAGAGAAAACCACTATGATACCACTGATTTCGATTTATAAATGGAATGAAATGGAATACAGATGTATAGAAAGAAATACACAGAGATACAGTAAAACTTGACTTCTATTAATAAAGAGAATATGTTGAAACTGTAAAAATGCAGACAGAAACAAACTTGCTCGAATGGTGGTAGTTTATCTGTAAGAAGATATGTGATGGCTATGATCATTCACAAGAAGATGGTTACAATGAGGCTCCAAAGGTATTTTAACATAAATCATAAATGATAAAACCCTAAACATCCAAAAACCTAACCCTAGGAGATGAAGCGCCAAAAGTCATGTCGGCCCCGATGGGGTAAGTTGATACATCAACCTCCTGGGGTTGTAACTTTTGCATGCGATCTTCGTTTTAGGTGCACGATAGCACGTTGGAAAGAACCATTTGAAGGCTACACATATTTTCATCCCACTCTAGATAAATCCTATAGTGTGACTGTGCCACACCCAAAAACTGTTGTTTAGGGCCTCAAAATAGCTCCAGAAGTTTAGGACCCAAAAAAACTAGGAAAAAACTACCAAAATGAAAATTGTTATTTGAGCCAGTGGAATAGGTGGGTGGCCACTGATATCCACTTGGATCATTCAACTTCCACATTTTTCCCCCTGTTATTTTAACCTCGTCATCCTCTTCTTGAGCTTCTGCTTGGATTGACTTCTCTTCCTAGATTTCCTTAGCTAGTTCTTCCTTCATCACTTGTTTTGCTTCTTCCGCAACATGGATTTCCTCTTCTTTATGGAATGTGGCTACCCTTTGGGGTGCTTGTATAATCATTTCCTAGTACAAGGTATACAAGAAAGAGCACCTAATACCAGGAGTTTGATCAAACAATAATGGCTAATGTTGGTATTCAGGGTTGACCTTGCTCGAGAATGTTGTTCCATAAGTTGCAGAGACTGAAATAAGAAATAAGTGGCATTGACTAACCTTTGATGTTGTAGATGCTTCAACAACTTGAAATGGTATCCAAGCAACAGATTATGGTGGCCTTCACAAGTCAAGTATTTTTTTTTAAAATAAATGACTTTGTTCCAAGGTCTTGGTAATGAGTTTCTTTTGACCCATTTTACATTGACTTCAACTCATTCACACCCGACAAGAAAATGAATTTAGCTCTGGTTATATGTTGTCTTCCATTCAAAACACCTTTCACAAGTCTTGGGTAACTGCATTAATTCTAGCTATAATTTATTTAATCACTTAGATTCAAAGTCCTTGAATCATATCCATGCACACTCTGAATTCCAAAGCAAACTCTAATGCAATCATCAAGTCATATCCTTGCAACCTATCAAAATATGCCAACCATCCTACATCCCTAAATATTTGGAGCACTTCAAGAGGATCACACAACTGAGCCAAAGCGATGGGTTCATGGTGAACAACGATTCCACCCATGGTTCCTTTAGAGTAGTAGCACTTGGACACAATAAGCAATGTAGAAGGAGAGATGGCAAGGTAAGTGGTAGCATGTAGTAGCAGGAAGATCGAGAGCAGAAAGAAACTTACAAAGTATGGAAGGTTTGCAAAGGTGATGACCAAGAAAAATATGGCTGAAAATGGAAAAATGATGTTGTGGCATGGTGAATTGATCGCAGAGTGGGGGATTAAATGACAGTGGTGACTTGGATAGATGACTAGACAATTGACCAGACACCCATTGCAATAAAAAGTACAAGCAACCCACATCATAAATGAAGTACTAATTACTCAAGGATTTGGCATTTAATAAAAAAAGTGAACATGTATGAGGGATTGATACCTTTATACTTACCCACAGTAGTTGATATGATTATGGCATTGAGGTGACAAGACGGTGGTCATGTCAACAACAAGTGGAATGGCACAAACCCTCTGGATCAACAACAAATGGCATTGCAATGGAACAAGTAATGCTTATAGAAACCGGTGGAATTGGATGGAGTGTAGGGATCTGTGACAATGGTTGTATTAATTTGAACAATCTACAACAAAGGTTGTGAATATTCACAACAATCAACATAGCAGACAGATTTAAAGGATCAACAACAATAATTGGAAGTGATCTGCAACAATCGAAACAACATTTATAGCAATGGCAGAATAGAACCAAGTCCAATGATATGCAACAAAAATGATTTGTATCAAAAAACGATAGTGATAAAGTCAATCAGTCAACCAACATTTGTCCAATTGTATCCCAAAAGGAGTTTTCACAATTGAAATATATAGGCGTTGTCTAACTGTTCTATGAAATGTATTTATTCATTGGAATCCGGTGAGATAAATCTGCACGAAATTATTATTTTTTGTTGTTTAAAATCCATTTATGAATGCATAAATGGATTGACCATGCTGAAAAACCCTGGGGGCACTCGGATTATATATAAATAATCACTCAAATCAGTGGATCTAACAATTTCTCATCTTATTCTCGGATGGGGTGCCATGTAGCGGATGGAGGCCACACAGCCCTACCATGACTCTAGCCATAAATATGGTCAGTCATCGCCCTTCACCTCAGTCTTGAATGGAGGGTGACCATAATTATCTGCAAAGGAAGGGAGGACAACTCCCTCGAGTCTGGTTAATGGTCGTTCTGAGGATTAATTGCAGGATATGGATGAGTACAGAGGTCATGTCCACCCCGAAGTTATCTCTCCCTCCCGGCCCTGGCTGGCATAATTTCAACTTTGAGCTCTACCACCTTGCTCGCTCTGAGAACTGGATTATTGTGCAGTAGGTTATACTAGCAGTAATTTAGTGTATTTTTCACCCCCCTGGCTCAGCCATGTCGAGAGAGAGTCGTAAGTCAAGGCGCAGACCTTTTTGATACAGCTGGGCTTCCCGGCAGAGACACCTGCAGCAACTAGAAAGGGCCATGTCCATTGCCAAGACTTAGTGCACAGAGAAGACACGAACTCCATCGATGGCCTACGTCAAGGAGGAATTTCCGAAGGAACCCATCCAAGTTCCATCGGAATCCCTCCTCTTCACGGTCCTAGACGATTTACAATTCCCCAACATTAGCAAAGCCATCACAAGCACCCAGGATGCCATGGAAGGCGCCACATGTATTGTCGAGGAGGAATTCATCCACACAACCCCAAGTGTTTCACTCCAGGACAACACTAGTAAAGTTGATGAAGAGGTTGAGCCAATCAAGGAAAGTGTTATTGGCACCACACAAGATAATCACCCCATCTTGGCACCTCCACCGTTAAATGAAATTCCAGAGTTCAACCCATCTCCCCCTAGTCTCTTCATCCCAGAGCAGTTGGAGCTCATCTTCGATCTCAGGAGCCACATGGCAGACCAACTTCATTGGGACACCCTCATTAACAAGCAGATTGAAATTCTCTTCGACACTTTTTTGAATGCACCGGCCAAGCAACGTTGCCCGACCTGTGCACATCCCTTTGTGCTACAGCCTAGTGACGACACTCTCCATGGAGCTTCGGACAACAGACCCCCAGGTGCCAATGATTAGCTTATTGTTCTTTGATACTGGTATTCTACATAATTCTTGTCCAGCTTTATGTACTGGGACACTACATAATTCCTATCTAGTTTTCTTTTTCCAACAATTGTTAGTTTGTTTTAGCTTCCTAAGACAAAACTGACAGGACAAACATTCGCCACCTTCTCTAGTTTCCAATTGGCAAGACAAGTGGCAGATGGATTTTTTGGATGAAAGTATAACAGGCGGCCACCTGTCCTGGTTTCCACTAGTTTGGCGGAATATGTGGAATGATGATGACATGTGTCTTCTTTGTATAACGAAAGAAAAGTAATAGGAATTACCACATTTTTTTATTTACCAAAAAAAACAATTTATCGTCGGATTTCAGACAAAGATCCCCAGAAAATATCGTCGAAAAAGAATCATTTTGTAGAACATTTAGACTACGGTGAAATATATATATATATATCAAGTAATTGTATCCCCTAACCTAGGGATAACTAAGGAGATCATGTCTCGAGGACCACAGGTCATATATATATAATGTTATCCCCTAGCCTAGGGATAACTAAGGAGATCACATCTTGAGGCTCATAGGTCGTAGACATGGAGTACCGAGAGCCAGACGACTTAAGCATGGCCCAGGAAGGCCCCTCTTTTCTTCAATGCAATTCACATATCGCCAGCAATAGTATCCATCACACCAGCCTGGTCCTAAAGTAGCATTAAGTCTTGCTCCATGAGGTAATGAGTCTGGATATCATGGTATGTATCATTCTGATTTTTGAAGCACTTGAAAATGTTGTATTGAATCCTTCTTCGTTTCATGACATTTTCTTGCAAATTATTCTCTTTGCCTCGTTCAAACATGGGAGGGTGACACAGTGCCCTAGTAAGTTGATTTCTTTTAAGGATGGGTTGTTACTGGGTGGATATTTGAAGAGTCATCATTCGTTCCCTCCATACTTACCAGTTTCCATCTTTATTCCTTCAATCTCCTCTTTCTTATTTGGGCATTGGGATTGGCTACAGTAGGAAGGGTTGTACCTTACTTCATGGGAAGAAGGAGTTAAAGGCCCAGAGGTTAAAAGCAGTTGGAAAGAGTTAAAATCCAATTTTGAAACCTTTGAAATGCTTCGCCCAGGGATCCCCGAGAAAGAAGTGAAAATCTTCTCAGTAAGAAAAGGGGACCCACAAGATAACATAAACACTCAAGGCACTAGTTGATTGTAATGTCCCATTCCAAATAGGAGCTCCAGAGAGGAGGCTTAATGGTTTAAACCGCCTCGTTAGACTATAGCCAGAGCCAGAAAGGGGTAAATAGGGTTACTAGAGGTCACTTCAGTCAAAGGTGTTATGTTCGGAAAGTGGCATTGAGCTAAAACTGGTTAAAATCGGTTTTAAGCCAATATGAGCTAAAAATAGAACAGACGAGCTAAATTTAGAAGTCAATAGTGAATTAGGGTTTCAGCAGCAAATTAGGGTTTCGAAAAGCTATAAGAGAAGGGTTAGCGACCTAATTCATTATTATGTAGATTTTGACTTGTCATTGAGGAGAGAGGCACATCTCAGGAGAGATAGTTCAGTGGATTCCAGAAGGAAGACACCAGTTGGCTGATTTCGTTGTTCAAAGACACACCTTAGTCACCGGGGAGATCACACAAGTATTCCATCATTCTTCAACAACATTTACATAGGTTCCATCAGCAAGGACACACTTATTCAGGGTGAGGGCACAGCTTCTGAGGAGGTTCAGTGGATCGACATGTCCCTTTCAGGGAGAGTTCAAATATCCCCCTCTGACCCAGTTAAGAGAAAGAAAAGGCACATCTTTTTCCTTGTTCCTCGTCATATTCTGACGGAGGAATCATCTGGGGCGCATTTTCCAAACTTGGGAGGGCAACACTTTTGGTGGACACATTCAAGGTCCCCGAGCGATCATCACATCAGATACAGGGAAACCCTTCCGACTGATCTCCTAGTAGGCCAAGGCGATCATTTCGAGACACATCTCAACCAATTCGGACGGTGGAATCACTAGGGCATAGTTTTCTAGAGAGAGAGAGGCGCATTCACCCAGGGGGATCCATCTGGGGTCCAGACACACCAGCAAAGGAGACGGTCAGTCATCAAGACTGAGAGCTATAGAAGGGCACACCATTTGGGGCAGTTTCTAGGACACTCCGAGAGGTTTAGCCACCAGGGCGAACTTTCCAGACTTCCAGTTGTTACCATGCGAACTGCCATAGTTCCAACTCATCCATTTGATCTATAAAAATTTCAGACCCCAACCCAGTTTCAGTCTCGCTTATTTTTCAGCCAATGTTAAATGCCCAAACCTAGTTTTATATCAGCATATAAAAAATTAGCAGAAAATAAACTTCATAACTGAAACATGAGGATTTTGAACATCGTTTATAACCCAGAAATAAAATATCAGCAGCATATAAAACTCAGAAAATTATAGACACATGAATTTTCGGTCTAACATCGACCCTGAAAAAACCCACAAGGGGAAAACCAGTGAGCGAGATTTTTATCATTTACGAGCTTCTGATAAATTTATTTTACAACATATTCATCTTCAGAAATTACAAAAACTTATCTCAGACTTTCTTCTGCAAAAATCCTTCTGAACAGTCAAGGGAAATCTCCTCGATTTCTGTGCAAGAAATTTGTACAACTGTACGGTTGTCCCAGCAATAAATGTTGTACGGACTGTCTTGGTTTCTGTGCCAAATTTCTACTAAGACTGTACGAAATATGCAACAGGAACAGCTCCTCGAAAACTATGCCCTTCTCAAAAACTGTGTTGTATGGCCCTTACAAATCGTGCCAAAATCTGTATGGACAGTACGGAATTTCACCCAAAAATTTATGACAACAGGTGCCTCGATTTCTATGCCAATAAATGACTGTATGGCTGCCTTGGGATGCATGCCAAACTTCTCATAAATGTTTCTGCTATCTCCCTCGATTTTTGTGCATAATAAATGGTTGTACGACCTCTAGAAATCTGTATCGTATGGACTGCATTCAATGTTGTACTCTACCTTGAAACTCGTGCTAGATTGCTACCTTGGGATGCATGCCCAGCTCTGCAAATGCTACCTCTTCTCAAGCTCAGCCTCTCTCTTTCTCTCTCTTGCTCTCCAAAAGATGAAAATGAACAACAATGCAAGAATGGGTGTGCCCCTCTACCCTAATCGGCCTGATGAGGGAAGGTGAGTTTTCTAATCCAATGGTTGAGATTAGATTAGATGAGTGGCTGAGATTAAATGTCTCTTACTCACCCTCACTTTAGTCATAAAGTCACATTTTAATTTGCATCTCACAAATTAAATCACTAGGGCCCACATTAGGCACTTTCTCACCCCTTAGGCGCTTAGGGAAGAGAAACACTTGCCTTGGTACTTTATTTAATTAAAAATTTAACACTCCCTCATACCGAGGAAAGTTTTACTCACCACTCCAAGCTTGTCCCTGAAAAATACAAACTTGCCTCTGCCCAATGCCTTGGTGAGTATATCTGCAAACTGCTCCTCTGTAGATATGTATTGTAGCTCCACAGCTCCTTTCTGAACATAGTCATGGATGAAGTGATAACGAATCTCAATATGCTTAGACAGGTCATGAAAAACTGGATTCTCTGAGAGTTTAATGCAACTCTGATTATCACAGTAAATCACAATAGGCCTCAACTACACACCGAACAATCCCAACATCATCTTGTGAAGCCAAAGGACCTCACAACTGGCCTGACTGGCTGTCGTATACTTAGCCTCTGCAGAACTCAAAGCCACTGATTTTTGTTTTCGACTGAACTAAGACACAACTGTTGATCCCAATCCAAAACAACACCCTAAAGTGTTTTTCCTGTCACTGACACATCCTACCCAATCCGAGTCTGTATAGCCAACCAGATGAACTCCATCTCCTCTCTAATAGTGCAAACCATAATCTACCATACCACAAAGATACCCGGGCACATGTTTTGTTGCCACCCAATGCACTCTCCTAGGCTCCACCATGAACTAACTGAGACTGTTGACAACAAAACAAATATCTAGCCTGGTATTAACCAAATACATCAATGACCCGATCAACTGATGATACAAAGTGGAATCCACCGACTGTGACTCAGAAGCATGAAGCTTCTTCCAATTGGTAATCATGGGAGTGGTCATGGGCCTGCTATCTCCCATCTGAAATCTACTCAGAATGTCACATACATACTTCCCCTGTCCCAGGAAGATGTGTCCAGGATCCTGCCAAACATCCAATCCCAAAAAGTAATGCATCAATCCAATGTCATTCATCTCGAACTTTGAAGCAAGGCTCTCCTTACAGTTGTTGATGAGTCTCTCTTCCCCTATAATAAAAAGATCATCCACATATAGAAGAAGAATGAGAGGATCCTCTCCAACCACAGTGAAGTATAGGTTGGGATCTGCCTCACTCTTCTCAAAACCCAACTGCTGCAAATAGGAATCTATCCTCGAATACCAAGCCCTGGGAGCTTGTTTTAGCCCATACAATGCCTTCTTCAATCTACACACATGAGACTCTCTCCCATGCACCTTAAAGCCCAATGGTTGCTCAATATACACCTTCTCCTCAATAAGACCATTCAGAAATGCGGTCTTCACATCCATCTGGTGGATCTTCCAACCCATCTCTGTTGCAATGGAGATCACTGCCCTGATCGAAGTGTATCTAGCAACCGATGCAAAGGTCTCATCATAGTCGACTCCCTCAACCTGTGAAAACCCCCGAGCCACAAAGCGAGCTTTGTACTTCTAAATGCTGCCATCCGCAGCATGCTTTAGTTTATAGAGTCACCTGAAAGTCACCACTGACTTCCCCTCAGGTCTAGGAACAACTTCCCAGACATCGTTCTTCATGATGGAATTGTACTCTTCCATCATGGCATCTCTCCATACCTATCTACTAGTGGCCTCCTCAAAAGTGGAAGGCTCAAACTCCCGAATACTGCTCACCATCGCGATGTAGTTGCAAAACCTATCGAGAGGTTTACTCTCCCTCACTGCCTATCTGGGATTCCCCACTGAACCCTATGCCTCCCTCAAAGTGTCCTGAAGCCACTTGGGCTTCCTCCTCTCTGAAGTAGTGTCCTATGGAGGGGACTCTCCCTGCTCAACCCCGTTTGCTGAAGACAATGATCCTAAAGTAGACTCTGAAGTACTTGATCCTGAAACCTGTGGTCTAGTAGCCTGTGAACCTGAATCCTATGGCCCTATCACCTGTGAACCTGTCGTCCCTAAAACTAGTGGCTCATAACTCTATTTCACTGTAGTCTGTTGCGGACTCACCTGAATATGTGGTGAAGACTGCTCACCCTTCTCTATCCCTCTAGACTTCCTAAAGGCTCTGTCCTCCTCAAGACAGTCTTCCTCAAGGAAGGAAGGTATATACAGAAAGCCTTTGAAGTCTCACTGTACCCAACAAATATCCCTCTCTCTATCGTGAGTTCCAGCTTTGTCCTCTTCTCAGAAGGGACATATGAAAATGTGATGCACCCAAAAATATGAAGGTGCCCCACCTCAAGCTTCTTTCTAAAGAAATCCTCCTCAAGAGTCATGCTCCCCACAGCCCTGTGAGGACTCCTATTCTGCAGATAAACTGCAGTGTAGCATGCCTCAACCCATAGAAATAGTGGCAGCCCCTGATCATGTAACATGGCTCTCGCAGCCCCAACAATGGCCATGTTCTTCCTCTCTAAAACCCCATTTTGCTACAGGTTGTAAGGAATAGTCAACTCCCTCCTGATGCCCTCTCCTGCATAGAAGTCCATGAACTCCTTGGAGGTATACTCACCCCCATTGTCCGATCTTAGAACTCTGATTTTCTTCCCTGTCCAGTTCTCCATAAGATCTTTGAACTCTTGGAACCGACTGAAGACTTGTCCTTTGGTCTTCATGAAGAAAATCCAAGACTTCCAAGAGAAGTCATCAATGAATACAACATAGTATAGGGAACCAGTCAACGATGCCGAATACATCGGGCCACATACATATGAATGTATAAGATCAAGTATCCCTACTTCTCTACTGTCACTACTCGGAAAAGCAGTCTTGGTGTACTTTCCCAAAGCACACCCCTTGCACAACTCATGGTGCTCTGAGCTGAAATCTGGAACTCTCGTCACCATCTCCCTTAGAACTCTCAAAGACCCATGGTGAAAATGTGTCATCCTCCTGTGCCATAGCTCACGTAGGTCACTGTTGTTGCTGGTAGAATGAATCAATGCTCTCAATGGCTAGAACAAAAACTTGTACAACCTCTCATGTCTAGTACCAATCACTTTGGTTGAAGTGATGCTTGACCCTCTGGCGAAAAGAAGCACCTGCCCATCACAAAACAAGACCTCATAACCCTTCTCCTCAATAGTAGAAACTGAAAGTAAGTTCTTCTTCAAGCCTGGAACATATAGAACCTCTGTCAAAGTCATGGGAGGCAAAGACTCCCTCCGAAATGATATGGTCCCACAACCAGCCACCTTAACCTCCCAGTCATCTCCAAGAACTACCTCTGCATCTCCACACTGTGTAAGATCTGTCAGGTGCTCACGAACTGTTGTCATATGGAGAGAGGCACCACTGTCAATATAACAAGTATTTGAAGTAGTGGTCCTCGAGGATAGACACACAATCAAAGAAAATTCCTTGTCAAACTTGGTGGAAAACTCTTCCACCTCTGCTGAAGTTGTTGTTTGTTTCTTCTTCTTGTTCGGACACTGACCTGCATAGTGCTCAAACTTATGGCAAGCAAAGCACTTGACTTTTCTCATGTCTTTCTTCCCTTCACCCTTGGGCTTGTGTCCTCCCTTTGGACCATTTTTGAACTTCTTCTTGCAATTGGTAGCAAGAGCCACATTCTCCTCCTCGTGACCTGTAGATGAACTGCCATGTACATAACCTCTCTGGGTCTCCTCCTGAACAAAGTCATCCCAAAGACGTTCCCAACCAAGAAGCTTCTCCCTAGCAATAATGACCTCCACAAAAACCTCCCATTGTTTGGAAACTCCATTCAATTTTGTTCTCACAAGATCACTCTCAACTATGGCTTCCCCCGCAACTCCAAGTTCATCCCTCACCTATGTCAATCTAGTAAGGTATGTGACCACATTTTCAACCTTGGTCATTTTTATGGTCTTTAGTTTTTCCTTCAAAACCATTTTCCAGTTCTCATTTGTACTCTGGTACCACAACAGGATGAGTAGTGGTATTTTCCACAATGTCCCACAACCCGTTTTCTTGCAAAAGCAAAATCATCCTCTCCTTCCAAGCACCAAAATTTGATACCCCATCAAATCTATCCTCAACTCTCAAACCAGTAGCCATTGACCATTTTCTGCTGAAAATAATAAATTCAAAAATATACCATGTGAAGTGACTGTTGTCCCAACTTTCTGACTGCTGAAATCTCTGCTTCCCTTCAACTCAGCTCTGATACCATGTAAAATTTTCAGACCCCAACCTAGTTTTAGTCTCGTTGATTTTTCAGCCAATGTTAAATGCCCAAACCCAGTTTTATATCAGCATATAAAAACTTAGCAGAAAATAAACTTCAGAACTGAAACATGAGGATTCTGAACATCGTTTATAATGCAGAAATAAAATATCAGCAGCATATAAAACTCAGAAAATTATAGACACAGGAATTTTCGGTCTAACATCGACCCTAGAAAAACCCACAAGGGGAAAACCAGTGAGAGAGGGCTTTTTATTATTTATGAGCTTATGAGAAATTTCATTTACAACATATTCATCTTCAGAAATTACAAAAACTTATCTCAGGCTTTCTTCTGCAAAAATCCTTCTAAACAGTCCAAGGAAATCTCCTCGATTTCTGTGCCAAAAAATCGTACAACTGTACGATTGTCCCCAACAATAAATGTTGTACGGACTATCTTGGTTTCTATGCCAAATTTTTGCTAAGACTATACAGAATATGCAGCAAGAATAGCTCCTCGAAAATCATGCCCTTCCTTCTCGAAAACTGCGTTGTACGGCCCTCGAAAATCGTGCCAAAATCTATACGGACAATACAAAATTTCACCCAAAAATTTATGACAGTAGGTGCCTCGATTTATGTGCCAATAAATGACTGTATGGATGCCTTGGGATGCATGCCAAACTTCTCAAAAATGTTTCTGCTATCTCCCTCGATTTTTGTGCATAATAAATGGTTGTATGGGCTCTAGAATTCCGTATCGTGCAGAGTGCATTCAATGATGTACTCTGCCTTGAAACTCGTGCTAGCTTGCTTCCTTGGGATGTGTTCTCATCTCTACAAATGATGCCTCTTCTTAAGCTTGACCTCTCTCTTGCTCTCTCTTGCTCTCCAAAAGATGAAAATGAACAACAACCCAAGAATGGGTGCGCCCCTCTACCCTAATCGACCTCATGAGGGAAGGTGAGGAGTTTTCTAATCCAATGGCTGAGATTAGATTAGATGAGTGGCTAAGATTAAATGTCTCTTCACTCACCCTCACTTTAGTCATAAAGTTACATTTTAATTTGCATCTCACAAATTAAATCACTAGGGCCCACATTAGGCACTTTCTCACCCCTTAGGCGCCTAGGGAAGAGAAACACTTGCCTCAATACTTTATTTAATTAAAAATTTAACATGATCTCATAGTGCTCATCTATTATCGGGTATTATCATTTAGTTTGCTTATTTTATTCCGACTAGGATCCTTTTGTCATTTGATCTAGCCGAGTGATTCATTTTTATCCAACCACATTCGGCATTGTACTCACAGAGATATCATAATACAAGATTTGTAGTCTTTTGTCTCATTTATCATCTGAATAGTCACTTATATGTTGTACAATGAATTATCTACAGTAGATACATCAGATTATTATTGTTTTCCTAGACTAGCCAAGTTAGGAACATTACAGTGGTATCATATCTTTAGTTCTGTGACTAAAGACGATGAGTGCAATAGAAGACCCAGAGGGTCGTGAGCACGCAGGTGATGAATATGTCACTTACAACAGAGGCAAGAAAAGAAGGCCTAGGCCTGACTTTCCTCCTTTCCCTCCTAATTCATAGGAAGAGGAAGAGGTGCACACATAAGTAGAGAGAAGGGAAGAGCATGAGGTTGAGCGCGAGGCAAAGAGGATTCTAGGAGATAGATATGAGCGACCAGAGGGTAGTGGTAAGGCCCCCATGAAGCCAGAGGTAGACTTCATGTAGGTTATCAGCAATATGGTAGCTATTCAGCGGGCCATGACTCAGTCCTTGGCACAGGTGACTGATAGATTGGCTATAGTGGGCACCTCGGGCACACAAGCCCCACATGCAACACAAGGGAACTCGGGAGAAGGTAGTAGACCCCAGTATCCTACTCACACATACACCTCTTCGAGTAGGATTCTCAGACCTTTGTTTATCAGTTTCCAGAGGGCACCCCCAGTAGCAGCACAATTTTCGATAGCACAGAGGCTACCCACTCATGCAGAGGACATTGCAGAGTATAGGAGGGAGTATGCAACATTGGACCATGACTTCCATCAGGACATGAACCTAGTCAAGTATTGTGGGATCAGACTTAGGAACCACCCCAGAGATCCACAGAGAGGAGGACTACGGCAACAACAGGGGCATAACATTGATTTCATCTGGAAAGTTGGTAAACTCACTATACCTTCTTTCGACGAATCGTCCAAATGCACCGCTAGAGCTTGGGTACAGAAGCTAGACACATACTACAAGCTCAACTAGATGACCGAGACAAAGGCCATCAGTTTCGCTACCTTATACTTGGAGGGTGAGGCACACGAGTGGTGGAATCATGGATTGGTGACATTAGGTCACAGTCACATCACCTCCTATAGGGAGTTCACATAGAGACTCATGGACAGGTTTGACAGGAGGGATCCAAAGATCCACTTCAAGGATCTAGCCTAGTTGAGACAAATTGGCACATCAGAGGCGTTCATCACAGAGTTTTAGCAGGTAGTCGTGGCAGGGACAGATATATCAAAGCCTAAGATGATCATGCTATTCACAGAAGGACTCACGAAGCCTTTGAGAGGATGGGTGAAGGCATACAAGCCTCACACCTTGCAGGATTCCATCCTACGCACTCGAGATTTGGAAGACTCAATACCAAAGACTAAACCCTTTTCCAAACCCTTCGTACCACAGAAGGATCGAGACAAGAAGCCATTCCAGAGAGAATGGAAGGGCAAGGAGACTATAGATGATGAGACAAAGTGAGAGCTTATGAGGTAGAAGATTTTATTCAACTGCAGAGACCCTTGGGTCCAAGGCCACAGGTGCATGGGCAAGGGAGAGATTCATTATATTGAGGTGGCAACAGACAATGTGGACAGTGAGGAGGAGGAGTAGGACAGTGGATCCAGTAGCTCAGGCACAAGCAGAGGAGCAACCTCCCCGTAAACCACTGACACGGGCAGGATCCCACCCACGGGTAGTTCCACAACCTCCTGAGCAGAATAACAGGCGAAAACCAGCAAAGGGAGGATTCATAGCGACCCTTTCTGGTGTTCCCAGGTATGATACCCTCCGTATCAGAGGAATTATTCAAGGGAAACGGGAAATCACCCTGATAGATGGTGGGGCCACCCACAACTTCATTGACGCTTCATTGGTATTGAGACGGGCAATTCAGACAGAGGAGTTTGAGGGGTTTAATGTTGTAGTAGCAGATGGCCACACGGTGGAGTGTCTATACCGAGTTTCAGACTTGGAGATAAAGTTAGGAAACTACACAGTGAGAGACAGATTTTATGTGGTTGACCTATCTAACATAGATGTGGTGTTGGGAGTCCAGTGGATATTCACCTTGGGAAAAATCACCACCAATTACCAAACCTTGGAGATGGGGTTCAGAGACCATGACGGAAAGAAGGTTGTTTTGAGAGGTATGTCGATAGGAGCACCCAGGACAGTTTCAACCAAGAGGATGGAGAGGATATTCATACATGGGGAGTTAGCATATGTTGCAGAGTGTTTGATCACTACGTGGAAGGATTCAAAGGGTCGACAATAGTATCATACAGAGATCTGGAATTTGTTGGAACAACATCAACAGGTTTTTGGGTTAATTCCACTAGGGAGACAACCTGACATATGGTTTGAGCACACCATTGAGTTGGAGGAGGGGGGCAAACCTATGATCACACCCCCCTATCATAATCCTAGGAGGTTCAAGGATGATATAGAGAAAGCAATCAAGGAATTGCTAGCGATGGGACACATCAGACCAAGCATCGACCCATTCGCCTTTTCAGTTGTCTTAGTTCTAAAGAAGGATGGAACCATGAAGATGTGCATTGATTATCGGGCCTTGAATAAGAAAACCATCAAGAACCAATATCCTATCCCACGCATTGACGAGTTGATGGATGAACTGCATGGGGCGGTTTTTTTTCTCAAAGATTGATCTACGCTCTTGGCATCATTAGATCAGCGTCTGAGAGTAGTACATAGAGATGACGACATTTTGATGTCACTTTTGACATTTTGAGTCTGGTTATGCCATTTGGGCTAACCAATGCCCTAGCTACATTCTAGTCTTGCATGAACCACATATTCAGGGATCAGTTGAGGCTATCAGTGTTGGTTTTCTTCGATGACATCTTGGTTTACAACAAGACATGGCAGGAGCATATGAGGCACTTGGATGAGGTATTGAGCATCATGGAGGTGTAGTCATTATACACCAAAGAGTCCAAGTGTGAGTTCAGTATGACATAGCTACTTTAATTGGGCCACATCATCAATGCACAGGGGGTACAGGTGCACCAAGAGAAGATCAAGGCCATTCTTGATTGGCCAACGCCTAGGAACATGACAGATTTTAGGAGCTTATTCGGGTTGTGCAGCTATTACAGAAGGTTTGTCCGGGGTTTTTCTCAGCTTGGAGCACCACTAACGGATATTACCAAGCATGGGGCTTTCATCTGGACCGAGGAGTAATAGAAATCCTTTAATCACATGAAGGAAGTCATGGGCACTTGTCTAGTGTTAGCATTACTAGACTTGACCTTTCCATTTGTACTAGAGTGTGACGCATCCAACAAGGCTATCGGGGCAGTTTTGATGCAGGGAGGACACCCCATTGTATTCAAGAGTAGGAAGATCAGTCAGGCCGAGAGA
Source organism: Picea engelmannii (assembly GCA_009831015.1). Classification (NCBI taxonomy): domain Eukaryota; kingdom Viridiplantae; phylum Streptophyta; class Pinopsida; order Pinales; family Pinaceae; genus Picea; species Picea engelmannii. The sequence continues at coordinate 679,297 of ML778510.1, read as the reverse complement.
TTGTAATCCATTTATGACAAGGAAATGTTGGAAATCATGCATCCCTTGACCAAATTCAGACAATATTTGGTGGGCAACAAATTCGTGGTCAAGACAAATTACAACAGCTCGAAGTATTTCCTTGAGCAGAAGGACCTCAGTGAGCGCCAGCAGAAATGGCTGACAAAGGTACAAGAATTAGACTTCTACATAGAGTATTTCAAGGGGAAGAAGAACATTGTGACCGATGCACTATCGAGGAGACCTGTGGCATGTTATTTGATGGAGATTTCAGCAGATTGGAAATCTCACTTGTTAGTGGAATATTTCAACAACAAGTTTTCTTATGAGGTTATGCATGGGCAAATACAGGATGACAGGTATAGGGTCATTGACGATGTCATATTCTACAAGGACAATGTAGGTGGACAACAAAAAACATGGGTAAAGTGGCTACATTTAGAACATCATTGCTACAACACCACTTTCCACATGCCCATTGGTATGACACCCTTCGAGCATTGTACAGATATGATGCTCCCACTTTGGTAGACTTGGTTTTCAGGGAGAGAAGATCTCTCAAGGCCAAGGATTGGATCTTAGAGAGTCAGGAGATTCTCAATTTGTTGAAAGAGAACCTCTAGACAACACAGAACTGACAGAAAATGAGTGCGGACAGGCACAGGTTAGAGCGTATCTTTGAGGTTGGGGATTTGGTTTTCTTGAGACTCCAACCTTATAGACAATCATCTCTGAAGAAGAGTGGGGCTAAAAAGCTCAAGCCAGGATTTTATGGCCCTTACAGGATCATGCGTCGAGTAGGTGAGGTTGCTTATGAGCTAGAGATTCCAGAGGGGAGAAAGATTAATAACGTGTTGCACGTATCTTGCCTCAAAAAGGCAGTGGGACAATTCATTAGCACATCAGATGAGCTTCCCCCATTGGATAAGAAGGGACAGTTGGAGTTGATTCCATAGGAGGTATTGGATTTTCGAGAGAGGAAACTGAGGAGCAAGGTCATCGTAGAGTGTTTGATCATATGGAGAGGGCTTCCAGTAGAGGACGTTACTTGGGAGAGCGAGCAGGTGTTGCAACACCCTGGATTGGTATTGCTTGAGGACAAACAATTTCAAGAAGAGAGAATTGTAATGTCTCTTTCCAAATAGGAGCTCTAGAGAGGAGGCTTAATGTTAAGAACCAAATATCAATATAGCATAGAAAAATCTCAGAATAAGTACTCAACGCCTTGAAAAAGAGATAATTTCAGATAATAAGCCTCTTCGAGGGGGCAACTTCTTTTTACCCCACATAAATGTTCAAGTACAAGATGATTCCAAATGAAAATGTATCCTTGGTATATATAGGAGACTAGGAGGTATAATTACAACTAATGTAATAAAGCCGACATAAATAAAATAACATTACTAATGTAATATGCCCCAATTAAGGGGTAATGAGCCAATATTATGGCTTAACATGCCCCTCCCCTTGAGACAAGTGTTGTTTGCAACGCTTGAGTAACTCTGGATGCTTATGTATAAAAGACTCATCTTCCAAGTGGAATCTTCAGCTGGTAGTTTCCTCCATTTAATGAGATACTCTGAAATGGATCTATTCCTCAGCTGGCGAATTCTTGTATTAGTGATGGCTTCCGGCTCCAATATCATTTTTCCTTCCTCGTCAAGTTCTAACAATATAGTTTGAACTGGGATCTTGTCGCCTATAACCTTCTTTAAGCATGAAACATGGAAAACTGGGTGTACTCGTGAAAATGCAGGCAACTCCAATTTGTATGCCATAGTACCAATATTTTGCAACACCTTATAAGGGCCATAGTACTTTGGTGATAATTTATTATCCTTCTTGGCTTGCTTGAGGGACATCTGTTTGTATGGTTATAGTCTTAAAAACACCCAATCCCCTACTTCAAAACTTCTTTCACTACGATGTTGATTTGCTGCTTGTTTCATGTGATTCTGTGCCATGGTCAAGTTGTCCTTTAATATTTGGAGAACTTGTTGTTGATTCTCGATGTGATCTTCCACTGCTTGAACCTTAGATTTTTCTTTTAGAGAAGAAGTGATGGAAGGAGGGTGGTATCCATAGAGTGCCATAAATGGTCATTTTTGTTGCAGTATGAAAGGAAGTGTTATACCACCATTCTGTCAAGGGTAACCATTTGAACCATTATGTTTGTTTATCAGAGACAAAGCAACGAAGGTAGCCTTCCAGACATTTGTTCAATAACGATGTCACCTCTGGTCATCAAGCTAGGACAACGACCCTCAACTTTTCCCTTGAAGCACAAAAGAAAAAGATCAAAAGAAATAAATCTAAGAATAAATTGCAATGAATGGGCTAAGAAACAATTGCATCCATGACAAGGTGCAGTTCACCCCCCACAAAGGCACCCACAGGTAAGACTCTACATTTCCCTGTTATCACATACACCCCATGCCCAAATATTTACCACATGCCACCTCATACACTTACATGACTTGGACTATTCTCCACCTGGAAAACACCCCAAACTTAAGAGAGGTTATCCCAATAGGACACCCTGAGACCCTCTCCAACCCTGACTTGTCAAATTGCATAACATCTTTGAGCATTTGTTTGGGGTTAAGGAGGGTTTGATGCACATGTTCGGGTAATTTAATTATTAGATGTGATTTACATGCTATGATTTTTGTGACTTACGAACCCTTGGAAGGCGTACTTATTGCCTCTGCAAGACCTTGCCCGGTGGACAGATACACATGAGGGAATGATTAGCTCAGACCTTCATGGGGGGCTCAAAGCCCACAGATGGACGTTGAAACCCCAGTTAGGGGGTAAGAAGAGACTAAAGGCTTGGACTAGAAGAAGGAAAGATGTTGCCTTTGGAGGCACTGTGGAAGACCCAGACCTAAATTTTCATGCTCCTCCCACCTGAACGTTGGCCTTGGGAGGCCTTGGACGTCACCTCTGCAGCCCTAGACGTCACATGTTAGTTGGGGTTGTCACCTTGGAGGCATTCATGAAGATATTGGCACGTGTGGGCAAATTTTAGGCCTTTGGAGGCCCAATGTTTCATCTCCTTTTCCCAGCGTCCCACACTTGAGGCCCAACGTCACCCTAGAGGGGCATGACATCACCTTTGGAGGCCTATTTAAATGTTAATTGAATTTATTTGAGTAAAAAATAAATTTTGTTGTAAACTAGCCAAGTCGACCCTAATATTTTGATCTAAAATAATTAAAGGTCAAATTTTGGTATAAAAAAACATAAAGTGGCATTCATTTTCATCATAACTCATCACACACAAGTGGTGGTCTGAAATTTTCACCCTCTTTAAGGGTCATTGACTGAAATAACTAGTGCGCATCTCTTGGGAGAGCTTTATGGTGGTGTATTTTGGCATTTTTCATGGTGGAATGGTCTTCAACTAGGGTTTGACTTGATTATTCTTGGTTAAGTAGAAAATCTGCATTTTTATTCATACAATGGATGTTTGTAGTAAAATTTACTTGTTTCATGTCTAATATTATGAAATTGTTTGTTTAAACCCTAGAGGAGAAACAACAAATGTTTCTTTCTCCCTATAACTCTTCTACTAGCTTGATCTTGCCAATTATACATTTTCTTGGGAGTGATTATTAGAGCTCTAAATTGCTAGCTCTCTAGTAATCTCATTTTAATCACCAACTAATTGTCTTTCAAAAAAACTAAGGAAGGTACGCTAGGGTCTAAAAGTGCCTACTCTCTAGCGAAACCTCTTTTAAAGGTTTAGATGTTTGAGGCCTTGAAGTGCCAACGCCTCTTGCATCTACCCCTTTCCTTAGATAAGCGTTATCATTATTTTATTTCCCAAGTGATATTGTTACTATTATTGACTCCATAAACCCCTAAAAAACACTGATTTCTATACTCTTGTGGATAAATGAGATCAAAACAAATTTTCAAACTATCTTCTTGAAACCCTCACTAACACTTACATCCATACTGTCATTGCTATAATTGTTGTTACAACCTTTATTTTGCAGCCCTAATCAGAATACTAATCTCTAAAACTAATCCAGAAATTTGCACTAGCTTAGGTGTTATCATCCCAAGGCTCTAGTCTTCCCTTTGCTATTATTCTAAATGAAAAATTTTGAAGTTGTTGAAGGTTGTGGCTGTGGTTCTAACTACTGTTACAGCCATCATTGCAGCCCCTTACCAATGTTTAAACTGTCCAATAAACCACCCAACATTTGTATTAGGCAACTATCAATATATACTAAAGTGTTTGTCTAATTGACTAAATTAAGTACCTTTTTCTGAAATGGTTTTGCTGCTATCATAATTACTATTTTACTGTTGTAACAAGTGTTTTGACAGCCTATTGAAGTCACTTATTGAATTATTTTAAATCTTGAAATTGTGAGTGACAAGGTACTATCAAATTTGCAAAGTCTTTATACCCTTTTTGTCATTTACAACTTGCAATTTATGGATATGTTGTTGCTGCTATAAACTCCAATCTTTTGTTTGTACGCAAGAGTCCTTAAGTAGCATATTTATATCTTGAAGTCACTGATTTAAAACATTGATACCATTGTTTATTGCTAATGTTTGTTGTTTCATTGGTAAAGGGCAAGTACCATTCATTTCCATTTCCTTTTGTCCTTTTAAAATTTATCAAGTGATTTCTTTCCTTGAGTGCCTAGAGAGAGAGATGGGTTTTACCTGGTCTTTCTTATGTCTCCCTTAGAGTGAGTTTCTTCTCCTCCGAAATAGAAAGAGGTGTCCTATTTGAGTGACAGTGATAGGACTAACTCCGTGTTACATCAATCTGAGCTACTTGTCTTTAGGCTTTGGGCAAGTATAACTTGTGTGATAACAAGGAACACCACCTGGGGAGAGCCCCCATGTACTCCCCTCATTTTGAGGATGGTACCCAAAGTAAACCCTAGATTCTTCAGGGCTCGAATCCCTTACAACAATACACTCATTATGAGCTCCACATTGAAATTAAACATGTTAAATTGTTGTGACTCACTAAAATGTTTTACATTGTAATATATCAAGTTTATTTAGTTAAGAGAAAATAGACTCCCACATTCAATGGTAGCAAATTTACCATGGCTTAGAGTTTAATGGACAATGATTCCTTCTTCGTGAAATTTGTAGCATCTTAGAAGTGGATTTGACACCTTGTAGTGGTTACCAAACTATTTTAAATTTGTCGGTTTATTATGTTAGGCCTTGCGAGTTGGTTATGAGTACGTTTGTGACCTCTACACTAGTTGCTTGAAGAAATGCCTATGACAGCTTCCTTGGCCAATCTTGGTATGTTGTGGTATGGACAACAAAGAACACAAGGTGTAACCTGAATGTTCTCATGTCAAAACGCAGAGTAATTTGCTATTGAGCAATTCTGAAGCTTCGCTTCATGCTGGAACCGTCTCTTGGAATAGGCTAAAAACCTATGTATATCAAGAGGAGAAATACATCCCCGTCGTGAGTCATTTACTCTCAACTGTCGTGCGATCTTTTGAATCTGTTCGTAGAATGACACTAGTTCAAAAATGAAATTAAGGATGATTAAATTGAAGTAGAGTGAGTATCATTTGGCATGGAAACATTTGGTTCAGAGATCGGTGGAGAAGTTGAATGTGACGTGTTTGACATAATAGATTGGTTGAGGAATCCATACGCTATGACTTGCTTATGCTTGGAGTATTATGGAAATTACATGTTGAGAATATAATCGATGATAAGAATCTAGTGTAGAATTAAATTGGTTTATATTGCAAGAGTTTGCAATGTTGCCCCAATCAAATGGATTATTAGTTCAAATGCAAACTGTGCGCAGGAAGATCTAAAGCCAGAATTATGATCGTACATTCTCGTCTTCAAAGAAGACTCGTTGGTAACAATGACTTGTACTCCAGCGATAGAAAGCAGTTGTATATTTATTGTTGTGGATAAGATTCCTATCAAGAAACTGAACAATAAATGCTATGATATGGTTTGGTTACAATATCCAATGCCATTGAATACCCATTAATGGTGTAAATGAATGCAAATTGCTCATGAATGCTGGTCATAATTACTCATGTTAGTGGTAAATGCGTGAGCTACTTATAGTTATAAAATCCGGTGATATATTTATTGGATGTTGGATAGAATTCTAGCTATAGAACTGCCATTTATCATTTTGATCTATCCTTTTATTTGTTTATTTATTTATTTTGAAAAATATATCCTTTTGTTTAATTTAATAAAAATAAATTGTAAATTTTTAAAGCTTGCAGCCTTCATGGGTAAGCCTTGAGATCCTGTGCAAATGCAAGAATGATATTCAGGTAATGTATATCATGACAACTAGTCAAAAGACTATTGGAAATAGGTGAGTTAACTCATTAATAAATATGAATTGAGTTTTGCAGTGACATGGGTTGTGTGTAATATCATTCTTGTATTTAAAATATAAATATTCAGTCACGTTTTTGGTTCACTTTCGTTGACATGACGCCGAGGGTGTTACTTTTTCCTATTAAATTCAAGTATCCTGAGTCTGGCAACCGAAGAGAGAGTGAAACACTGAGCACAAGGGTACTTTCTGAAATGGTTCTGCTTTTTTAACTTTCTGTTGAGCAAACCAATGCCAAATCCTATAAAGCATTTCTAGAGAATATTTTGATGAGAAATGATTACATATGTGAACAAGATCTACAGCTAACGCCAAGATAGTATATATACTATACTATGAACAAGTTCTCTGTTAGGTGAGTATGACAGCAAATTTGTCATCTGCTTAGTGTAAGTTGCTGTGGAAGTTGGTGGAGTGAGTCCAACACATGACTGGATATGCTTCAAACTATGTATTATGCATTACCCATCAAGCACGGAGTCCAAAATAAAAAAGAAACAAGCTTGAGATGTATTCAACCTTCCAATTTAGAAAATTTTCTTTGAACAAAATTACGCATCATGTGTAACAAATACAGATGACCTTCCACACTTCAGTGGAGAGGCTCCTCATAGTGCAGATTTTGCAGGCTATAAATTGCTGTTTTTTTTCCTTCTATTTATGTTACAGTTGCCACTTAACCCCCAACCACCTCAACCAATAAATAAATACCTGTTGGCAAGAAACAAACAGATCTGCAGGAAAGGATGAATGTTTGGCTTTTCTTCTATCAACTATAAAAACCCAAGCTTTATCCAATCAAGCTTATGGACTTTAACTATGTTCAGTTTCAGGCCTGTTGAACTGCAGCGCATGCTTTGAGGCCACAATTTTAT
>ML778510.1:625097-666749 GCA_009831015.1 Picea engelmannii | reverse complement strand
ATCACCTTCAGACTTAATGTAGAGATTGTTGTCAATAGTACCTTTCTTGAACCCTTTGTCTTGTAAAAATTTGTCTAGTCTATAATACCAAGCTCATGGTGCTTGTTTCATACCATACAAGGCCTTCTTCAGCTTGCAAACATAATCAAGATTATTTGTCAATGAGAATCCTTCAGGTTGCTCCATATATACTTCTTCCTCTACATCTCCATTAAGAAATGTTGACTTAACAGCCAACTGATACACTTTAAAGTTCTTATGACATGAATATGCAAGAAAAATTTTGATGGCTTCCAATCTTTCCACTGGTGCAAAAGTTTCATCAAAATCCTAACCTTTAACTTGTGCATACCCTTTACAGACCAATCTGGCTTTATTTCTAACAACATGTCCTTTTTCATTCATTTTATTTTTGAACACCCATTTGGAACCTATTACATTCTTGTCTTCAAGTATATGAACAAGCTCCCAAGTATTGTTCTTCTCAATCTGATCAAGCTCTTCATTCATAGCTCTAATCCAATCATCATGCTGGTTGGCTTCATAAAAAAATTTAGGTTCAGTCATGGATAAAAAGGCAACATGTGATTGTTCTAAGTCTTTAATCAATTACCTTCTTGTCTGAACTCCTTTATTTATATCTCCAATTATCTGATTTTCAGGATGATTCTTTCTAAAAATTCTGAGAGGTGATTTTGCTTCTTTCTTCTGATTTCTATCAGTCGGAGTATTAATATCTTCATTTGATTCAAATTCTTCTCTTTATGATCCTTGGATATGTTCATCTTCGTTTTCAATTATATCTTTTGTGCTTGGTTCAACACTGCTTACATTTCATACCAGGATTTCTTCATCAACTTTTATGTCGATACAATCAACCAATTTATGCAGCCTCTTATTGTAGCATCTGTAACCTTTACTGTCTTTAGCATAACCTAAGAATATACCTTCATCAGCTTTGTCATCATATTTTCCAATATTTTCATCATTATTATTGATATAACATTTACTCCCAAAGACTTTAAAATGCTTGATTGAAGTAGGTCTTCCAAACCATAGTTCATAAGGAATTTTGTCACTGGGTGGCCTGAGATGAGCTTTGTTAAGAATGAGAACAACTGTATGGATTGCTTCCACCCAATATGTTTGAGATATATTCCTTTCATTCATCATTGATCTTTCCATTTGTTGTACTGATCTATTCTGCCTCTCAATAACTCCATTTTTCTGTGGAGTCCTCGGAATTGTGTACTCTCTTTTGATCCCATGTTTATCACAAAACTCTTTGAAGTTCCATGAGTTAAATTCTCCTCCTCTATCAAACCTTACGGCCTTCAATCGTTTTCCTGTTTGATTCTCAAGCAGAGCCTTAAACACTTTAAATTTTTCAAATGCTTCAGATTTTTCTTTCAAAAAGGCAACCCATGTTAGTTTAGAATAATCATCAATAATCAACATAAAATAGTTTTATTTTCCTGTACCTTCTTTTCTTAATGGTCCACATAAATCCATATGTACTAACTAGAGAGGTTTTTCTGTTGAAGGAAAGTTTTTATATTTGAACTATGTCCGAGTAAGCTTTCCTATCTGGCATGGTTTACAAACATAATCATATGGCTTTGATATCTTTGGAAGATCCTTTACTGCCCCACTGTTTTTGAGCTTGATTATATGATCAAAATTTAAGTGTCCAAGTCTCCTATGCCATAACCAACTTTCATCATACTTGCTTAAGTGGCATTCTTCTTTTTCTTCTTTTAACACATAGACATTGTTTTTTATTCTTATCCCTCTTGCAACTAGCTGTCCTGAATTTACAGATTTTATTCTACAATCTTTAGAAGTAAAAACGACTTCACATCCTCGATCACAGACTTGACTGACACTGAGAAGATTATGTTTCAGACCTTCTACAAACAACACATCTTGAACTTTCCCTTTGCCATTACTCAAACTTACCATTCCTTTACCTTTTATTTTTCCTAGTGCATCATTTCCAAAAGTTACATTCCCTGATTTGCTTTCACTTAGAGTTAGAAACTTACTTTTGTCTCCAGTCATATGTTTTAAACATCCACTATCAATATACCAGGGATTCTTTTGTCTTTGGGCTGATAACACTAGTCTACACTTGTCATCTTATTTCTTCTTCCAAATCTTGAAATTTTTAGCAGTGGAATTCGAGTCTGGATTAAAATTCCTTAAGCGACAATCTGCAGCTTTATGTCCATATTTATGACAAATGTAACATTCTGGTTCACTGAATAACATATCATAATGATTTTTATGCTCATAACTATTTCTATGTTTCACCTGTGTCCTTCCCCCATCCATCACATGATTTATAGTTTGTGGTTGTTTGTTTCTTGGTTGTCTCAATCTTTGTTGTGGCATATACTTATTCCTTGAGTATCTTGATTTCACATATCTAGATCTTAAAGAACAATTTACAACTTTGTGACCAAAGTTAGAACAGAAAAAACAATAACCATAGAAAAAACCTTTGTACCTGAAAAGAGGCAGTAGTCGATTTCTTCCATGCTGATGATTTCTTTGATCAGAAGATGTGTTTGTGTTATTTCTTTGATCTACAGATTCGGTTATGGTACTTTTTATTTCATTCCTTCTTGGAGGTTGATTTTATTTCTTTGTTTCTACAGAGTGGTTGTTGTCAATGATTGTAGATTTGACAAACTTTATGGGTTTTGTATTACTTGGATGATCACTACTTTATCCTTCTTTATAGCCCAAGCCAGATTTCAACTTTGGATTCCTTTGCTGATTTAGAATGGAAGTTAATTCTTATGAGGCTTTAATACTTGACAGATTTTGGTGATACAATGCCTTAAACTTCTCCATTTTTTTTCTGGTTTTTACCATCTCTTCTTCTAAGGCTTCACACCTCGCTTTCTTCTCTGACAATTGTTGTTTCGGTATGTCTTCTATTTTCTTTGCCTCTTCTAACTCCACTTTTAGTAGAGCAAAGTTTTCATTAGGTTTTTCACCATTCATTTTAAACTGCATCGACAACTGTTTTTGTTTTCTCTTCTTACATCTGAGTCTTTCAATTTCTTCCAAAGCATTGATTAATTCACCTTCCATATCCACCACAGCTTCTTCATCATCCATTTCACCTCCCATGTGTTCATCATCAAGATCTCACATATCCATAAGCATAAAATCATTCACTTTGTCTTCACATGATGAATCACTATCTATGTCTTTTGAGGAATTGTCATTGTTTGCACACAAACTTTTCGTTTTACTATATTTATTGAATTTGTACTTCTTTTCATCATCAGGGTTTTGGTCCTTTTTCTGGTGGGGACACTTAGATGAAAAATGACCTATCTTAACACAGTTAAAACATTTGAAGGGAAGATTTCCTTGATATTTTCCTGATCCTTTCTTTAACCTTCTCACAAATTTTGCCTCAATATCATCTACATCTGAATCAGTATTTTTGTCTGCTTTAAAAGATGATTCTCTAGTAATGGATTTATCTTTGCTGATTCTCATTTCATATGAAGTTAGTGTTCCTAGGAGTTGATCAATGGATAGGGTCTTAAGATCATTTATTTCTTCTATTGCAGAGACTTTTGGATTAAATTTATCAAGCAGAGATCTTAAAATCTTCTGAACCAAAAATGATTCTTCAATCTTCTCACTAAGACCCTTCATGGCATTCACAAGTTCTTCAACTCTTAAAAAATACTTTCTAACTGTTTCATCTTCATTCATATTTAGTTGTTCAAACTTCAATCTATATGTTTGAAGTTTGGCATCTTTTACTTTCTTATTTCCTTCATAGATGCTAACAAGTTTATCCCACATAGCTTTAACAGTTTCAATATGCATCACCTTTACAAACTCAGCTTCAGCAAGTCCATTCAAGATATCATTCATTACCTTAGCATTAAAGATAAACTCTAACTTATCATACTTGGAGGCTAGCACAATAGGCTTTGTATATCTAGTCTCTACTACATCCCAAACGTTAGCACCTAAGGCCATTAAGTATGTTCTCATTCTAACCTTCTAGAAGGAAAAAATTGTTCCATCAAACATAGGAGGCTTAGTGGCTGAAGTCCATTCATGACTTGTCATGTTTAATCTTAGAGATATATCTTTGAATAAAAGGAACTAGATTTGATACCAATTGTTGAAATTACTAAGACACCTGAGAGAGGGGGGGTGGGGGCGGGGGGTGAATCATTTGTTACCGAGCTTAAACAATATTAAGTCTATTAAACCATTTTTAATATTCTCCAAGTGATCATCAATATTATACAACATATGGACAACATAAATAATGAGCATCAGTCACACATAAGATATACATAGAGACAGATTTTCATGAGGAAACCCATAAAGGGAGAAAACCTCTTCTTCTTCGAAATGATAGGCAGTCTTTTAAGTTTTGTACATCATCTATAATTGAGCACCAACTCAATGTGAGGCTAATACCTTTGTTTTACAAGCTCCAACTTGTTTGAGAGCACCAACTCTCTGATTTCTCTAGCACCCACTAGAAGGAAGCATCAACTCCCTAAATGTTCCAACACCAACTGGATTTATACAAGCACGAACTTGCATACAGAAAGCTCTGTGTTTTCCCGAGCACCACCTTGCCACCCTATTTTCTAGCCACAACTATATGGAAGCTTCAAATTCTAGTATTCAAGCACCAACTTGAATAACAGAGGACTACAGTCCTCCCTAGCACCACCCTACCTCCCTGATTATAAATACATAATTGAATAAGAAACAACACAGATATATCAATTCTTACCACTTCTTCTTTATTATTCAAATCTTCTCTGCTTCACTATTCTTATCCTCTGTTCATACTTGACTTGACTTACTATCTCTCTCTCTCTAGTATTTATTTGTCCTTCTTATGCTCTTTGATATGTGAACATTCTTCTCTCTTCACCTTTTCTATTTTGTTTAGCTTATGTTCCTCATCTCTGAGTTTTCTTCACACTGCGCATACTGTCATTTTACCTTTCTGCAATTCAACTCATTTTTCAGTCAGAACAACAACCCTTACACAGTTGCTGCATGTCCCTCTTATGCTCTCCTCCAAAATCAGTTACACCTCGAATCTCTAAGAAAAACGCCTCAGCAACTGAATCGCAAAACGTCCAAGAACTATGATTCAGTTCTGCTAACTGAATAATTAACCGTGAGGTGAGACAATAGCCCTTCGATCAAATTCCAATTAATCAGCACCGTTGGATTAAATCCACGGGATCTTGCATTTATCCCATATGCCCACTGGCTGTGACCACGGGCCTAATCAAGAGGCACTTTTCATTTTGAATTTTGGAAATCCTGTGTCGAAGGGTCTCGACACTCCAAGTTGCGATCCCCAAAACTCCGAAAAGGAGATTTGTTGGACTGGATCCTTCCCTTCTCGTGACCATGTAACCGCATGCTCTGAACACTCACTAACCAAACGAGCACTTCACGATTTGCGACTTCTGGAATCCTGTGGTGAAGAGTCTTGACTCTTCATGTTGTGATCGACGAAAAGGAGCTTAGCTCCACTAGCTCTTTCCCCTCATGTGACCATCGACGGTGACCATAGGCTGCGCCAAAAAGTGCTTCACAATTTTGCATTTCGGCATTCTTTCCATGAGTGTCTTTGACTCCTCCAACTCCTAGCATCCGAAACTCCAAAATGGAGCCAGATCAATGGTCCACCATCCGCGGTGATCGGACGGCTCTCCTCTGCCCCCGATACTTGAGCCTTTGGGACTTTGGGGAACTATTGAAGCTGAAACTCATGAAACAAGAACTCATGAAGTGACATCATTCTTGTGTCACTCAATGACATGTCGAGAGCTGAGTGGTTTCCACGTGTCACTCAGAATTATGATTTCCAGTGGCCTGAGAAGATGAATCAATATGACACTTGTCCTTATATGCTCGTGCCACGTGTCCTTGTTGACATAAGTTTCCACCTGTCCTCGCTAACGTGGTATGTCATGATCTACCTCCTAGATATGACGGCCTAGATTTTTCTTCAATCCAACAACTGAGATTATATCATGATTTCGCATATCACGAGTTCGAGAGGTTAGGAGCCTCCTTCCTTTGACCTTTCAGTCAGTGAAAAAAAATTCACTCGCCATGTCTCCTCTGCATCCAACGTTCCACACCATACCTTGATCCAAGGGTTCAGATCAATCCTTGATCGGATGGCCCAGATCATTTTGGGATATCGCATAACGCTAGTTCAAGAGGTTAGAGAACCTCCTTCCTTTGGATTTCACAATTTGTGAAACTTCGAAACAGAGTCTTTGACATGCTCTGATCTTTCGCCACATGTCCTCTTTGATAATGGACGGTCCCTCTAATTTTGGGATTTTGTAGGCCTGCTTCATCTCTTACGTAAAGATCAAGCTCCTTATTATGGATTCAATGGAGGTCGGTCTTCGGGCCCTGATCAGACGCCTGCGATCTGTTCTCTTCTACTGCACGCTACTCATATCTGAATTCAGATCTGACGGCCATCAAGGATTCTAAATGAGATCCAACGATCCCTATTTCTCTTCTCAATTGATCTTTCCATTGCCATGCCATCATCGCTCTGCTGATCGTGATGATCTTTGCCATCAATAAAAAACATGCATACTCTGCCTCTGTCTGAAAACATGCCAACATGTAAGGAATGTTTTATCTTCATATTATGGTTTCTTTATTGTTGATGATTCTATATATATTTTATTTATGTATGTAAATTAGATTCTTGGTCCTTCTTTGAGGAACTTTTTATGTGGATATTATTTATATATTTAAAAAGTATTTTGTATTTTATTTTGAGCAATAAAGATTGGGTTTGATGTTTAACATTTCCCATTTTGATAATTTACCCAAGATCATCAAGCTACATCTTTAGATTATAACAGAGGAGTACCACCTCTATAAAAATGCAGGGGGATTTAATTCTCGTGATATTGTTGTTGGGATTGTGACCAATATGAACATCAACAACCCCTTTCCTTAAGAAAACCCATGTATACATACCTATCTCCATTGAAACCCATGTACATGTGTATAAATACTATACGACAAACTCTGTAGGGTGTGACCCTGTTGTTGCGACTCTAATTTGATAGAACTCTTTGCGGTTGCCCCTGTTCTCTCTTCTCCTTGACTTATATTGATCTCTGGATGAAAGTAATTCTTCCCCTATCCTAAATAATCTTCATCAAAATTCCTTCTTTGTTATCTTTGTCAAAACAACTAACCTTCCTTATTTACCCTAGCCCTTCTTGTTGATCCCAAGCTGAAGCAACACCCTGAGGTGCTCCTTCTATCTACTGCACTCCCTGCCAATTCTAAGTCTAAATATTCCTACAGCCTCACTCCATCACCTCAAATATACCTCAATCCATACTCCATTGTACCTCTCAACTACTTGAGCACATGCTTTTTTTCTATCCAATGCCTATATATCCTGGGATCCACCAATTTTGAATTTGAAGTGACAACCTTCTTCAGGTTGGTAACCATAGGTGTAGCCATCGATCTATAGTCCTCCATCCTGAATCTCCTCAAGATCTCCACTATGTACTTCCCTTGACCAAGGAATATCTCTCATGATATCTTCCATACCTCTAACCCCAAGAAACAATGCATCAATCCAATGTCCTTCATCTCGAACTATGTAGCTAAATCTAATTTGCACCCTTCTATAAGATCCTCTACACCTTTGAGAAACAAATCATGTATTAAAATTCTCTTATAGCAGTTAATATGTAATGTATTCTTTAACTTTAAAGCATTAAAACAATAACCATAACAATAAGGATCACTGAAAGAAATACATCCACAACATTACACAATATTTATCCCAAGAAACCCTCATGGGGGAGAAAACCCAACAAGACTTATTTTGTATAGATTCTTCAACAAGTACAATATCTCTACAGGAGAGATATCACCATAACATAAGATAAACCAGAAAGCCTAGACCTTAACAAAGTAGTGCACCAATTTCCCAAGATAGGTCACTAATATGTCTTCTCCTTTCCACTAGTTATCCTCCTCAAAATTGCGCATTGCAGAGATAGAGAGCTTGTGTTATGTGTTGTACACATTGGACTACCCCCTTAATTAAGCCAGGTCCGACTTGACAATTTACCCTTATAATTTACAATTGACTTGTCTAGGAACAATAGGGATGACTTTTATAAAGGCACAATAGGGCCAAATATAATAAAAATTCCTTTTAGGGTTTTGTCATTACAAATATAATAGTAATATCTTCCGAAGCTACTCAAACTTCAACACTCCCTCTTAGCAAGGAAGGTATTCTTCAGGCACGATCATCACGATTGTTTCTATACTTTTGTATACATGATCACTGACTTGTTGATTTCCATGAATCTATACCAAAGAATTTTTGTAACCATGTCATGCATCCAGGGTCTTCAACAACATCACATCTCCAACTCACCACTTCACACATTATCCAGTACCTAGTTCATAAGAACTAATAACTAGGCGTACCATACTTTTTTCGCATCTCATTGGAGTAGCCTCTACGTACCATAATTTTTCCAAATCTCATTGTAGTATCAGTAACACCAGGCATACCAAAATTTTTCCGAAGCTCACTAGAATAGCCTTTGTGTACTAGACTTTTGCCAAATCTCACTGGAGTAGAAACAACACTCAGTGCCAACCCTTTTTCATGTCGGATGAGTCCCAATTCTCAATTCCAGTGCTTTTACATATTGGATGAGAACATTCAGTGCCAACCCTTTTTCATGTTGGATGAAACACACTTCTCAGTGCCAACCCTTTTTCATGCTGAATGAGAACATTCAATGCCAAACCTTTTTCATGTTGGATGAATCACACTTCTCAGTGCCAACCCTTTTTCGTGCTGAATGAGAACACTCCCTCTGAAGAGGGATCACATGCTTCCTTAGAAATGTATCAACACTCACCACTCCCTTTACTAGGGATATTCTTCTGGACCACACCAAGCTTATCTTTGAAGTATACAAACTTCACTCTCGATAAAGGCTTATTAAACACATATGCTACCTTGTCATTAGTAGAAACATATTGGAGCTTCACTACTCCTCTCTGTACCATATCTCTAATACAATGGTACTTGATCTCGATGTTCTTGGACTTGTCATGGAACACTTGGTTCTCTGACAAATTCACACAATTTTGGTTGTCACACCGAATACAAGTCGCCTCTAAATCAAGATCAAACAAACCAACAAGTAGTTTCTGATGCCACACTGCTTCACTACATGTTGAACACACTTCTATGTACTTTGCGTCAACTGTACTAAGTGCCACACTAGTCTGGTTCCTACTAAACCATGAGACCATAATTGATTCCAAATTGAAGCAACATCCAGATCTACTCTTCTAGTCCTCAACACTACCGGCCTAATATGAATCAGTAAAGGCTTGAAGGCTTATCTCACAATTTGAGGCATACCTGCGACCATAATAAATGGTACCCTTAAGGTACCTCATCACATGTTTTTCCACAGTAAAATGAACACGTCTCGGCTCAACCATATACTAACTCAAGGTGTTCACCAAAAAACATAAATCCAGTCTCGTGTTCGTTAAGTACATTAAAGAACCAATAATTTGTCTATACATGGTGGCATCCACTGTCTCTGAAGATGTATCACACAACAATTTCAGATTTGTCACCACGGGTGTAGGCATGGACTTATAGTCCATCATTCCGAATCTCTTCAGAATATCCACTACATATTTTCCTTGGTTGAGGAAAACCTCACACGGTCTCTGCCATACCTCAAGACCTAAGAAATAGTGCATCATACCTAGGCCTTTCATCTCAAACTCAACAACAAGCTTCCTCTTGCTTTCATTGATGAGCTTCTCAACACCTATGAGGAACAAGTCATCCATGTACAAGAGAAATATCATTGGTCCTCCATTCACAACCTTGAAGTAGAGGTTGGAATTTGCTTTACTCTTGGTAAATCCCAAGCTCATCCGGAAACTATCAATCCTTCTGTACCATGCTCAGGGTGCTTGCTTTAACCCATACAAGGATTTATTCAATCTGCACACATGTGTATTACAATTATGTGTCTCAAAGCCTTGTGGCTTCTCCACATACACTTCTTCTTCTATTGCACCATTTAGAAACATTGTCTTCACGTCCATCTGGTGTACCTTCCACTTCATCTTGGCTACTAGCACAAGTATGGTTTTGATTGAAGTGTATCTTTCCATAGGGGAAAACGTCTCCTCATAATCGATTTCTTCCTTTTGGGAGAAGCCACATGCTATGAACCTTTCCTTATATTTCTCAATACTTCCATATGCTGAATGCTTTGTTTTGTAAATCCACTTGGAACTTACAACTATCTTGTCTTTCCTTCTAGGAACCACATCTCAAACATCATTCTTACTATGGATTGATATTATTCAACCATGGAATCCTTCCATTCTTTCTTTCTTGCAGCCTCTTCATAATAAGTAGGCTCAACATCAATAATGTCACTCAACAATGCCACATAACTGGAGTATGGTTTTGGTCTCTTTCTTTCTCTGAAGGTTCCATTTGGGGCACCACACATTTCTGCATATTGAATGATTTCATGAGCCCAAGATGGTCTTCTTTTCCTAGTATTCTATTGAGGGGCATCCTCAAGTCTTCGTGGTTCCTTCATGTCATGATCTTCTTGATCATGCTCTGGTTGTACAATATCTTTGTCTCCCTCTACATCGACAATCCTGGGAGCTATAGGATCCTCATCATGGATCTCATCTAAACGATTTTGTCTTGACCTATGGAAAGCTACATCTTCATCAAAGGTAACATCTCTATTATTCTCAATATGACGATGATTGGGGATGTAAACTATATATGCCTTTGATGTCTCACTGTATCCAACAAATATACCCTTCTTTCCTAAAGGGTCTAGCTTCTATCTCTTATCCTTGGGGACATGCACATAAACATGACAGTCGAATATCCTCAAGTGGATGAATTTTGGATTTTCACCTATGAATATTGTTTCTGGAGTCTTGTTCCCAAGCAGACGATGGGGACTTTTGTTTTGTACATACATGACAATTTTAGCAGCTTCCTCCCATAGATGTATCGAAATGTCTTGGTCATGAATCATGGTTTTCACTACTTCCATGATAGTACGGTTGTTCCTTTCTGCCACGCCATTATGTTGAGGATTGTAGGGAGTATATATCTCCCTCTTCATCCCAACTTCCCTATAGTATGATTTGAATTCATTTGATGTGAATTCTCCTCCATTATCTGATCTTAGTATTTTGATTTTCTTTTTTGACAGATTTTCAATGAGAGCCTTGAACTCTTTGAACTTGTTCAACACTTCATTCTTAGCTTTCAAAAAATAAATCCAAGTTTTACATGAGTAATCATCAATAAAATAAACATAATAAACATACCTGCTAATGGAGGTGGTTGACATAGGTCCACACATATATGAGTGTATGATGTCCAATGGTCCTTTGACCTTGTTATCGTTGCTTGGAAATGACTTCTTCACATTCTTTTCTTGTGCACATCCCTTGCATATGCCTTCATGGTCCACTTGGATATCAGGGAAACCTCTCACCATCTTGCTCACGATCAGTAATACCTTGTAATGTATGTGAGAAAACCTTCTATGTCATAGTTCACTTGGAGTGACAATACTATGTACTAATGCGAATACTAAGTGTCCCTTCAACTTGTATAATCCTCCTTCTTGGACACCAATCACTATGGCATCATCAATAGATTTTCCTTTTGGCCACACAAGTACTTCACCATCAACAAATGAAACTATGAATCCTTTCTCATCTAAATCTGAGATAGAAAGAATATTTTTCTTCAAACCAGGTACAAACAAAACATCCTTCATCTTCAAGGGTTTCTATATTCTATCTTGTAGGTTTCTTCTCCTACACCTTTGATGGGATATTGATAGTCATCACCGAGATTCACCTTGTGAGGTGAATCTTTATCAACTATATCTGAGAGAGACTCCTTGAAATCGGTCATGTACTTAGAGACAAGAACAGACAACATGGCGGAAAAGGCAGAATAGCCAACACACAAATATTCACTCCAATGTTACATATTTATAGTACAATGGGTGATGCCACCTCATAGAGAGATTTTCTCTAGATCCTAAAATAATGCATGATGACTAGGCTAGAAAATCTTAACTAACTCATTAGTCATCACTTGAGGATATATTACTAATATCCTAAATGAATAATACAAATATAGGTGACAATTTAGACTTAGTGATTGGTAAAGGTAAGCCATAGGCTAACAATTGTATGCTTCCATCTAATATATTATAAAGTGCAGTTATGTGGACGTAGCCCTAGAGAGAGGGTGAACCACGTATATATTGGTGTTATGTGTGATTGTTGTTGATTATCTTTGTCATTTTATATGTTGTTATAGTGTTGTTTTGTTAGACCTGATATATATTGTGTGAAGTAGGATTAAGTCGATAAAGAATAACTAGATTTGTGTGTGTGAGTTTCCTTGGATCCACTTTGCATTTCCTCTGGTTGTAGACACCTGTGTCCTGCAACCCCCTATTGCTACTTCAGGTGAGACTGCATCTTCTTTGCAGGTGTTTCCGAAAGGGCCAGTAGTTAGGGTGTGTGGGTGTGTTGTTAGAGCTGAACCCTTCATTTGCCCCTGTGCCAACAAATGGTTCCATTGTCGGGACCGGGATCTTCTTGAGGAAATGTCAAGGTGGTTTCCATCAAAGAAAGAGATTCAGAAGTGGATAGAAGAACAAGAAAAGGACTTCGCAGAAGCTTGAAACAATAACCCTAATCTTACTACAGAGGATTGGTTGGGAAGGTATATCTTTACTGATATACAAGAGATTTTCTTTGGAGGGATTCATAAGGAGCTATATGAGTGGATAGCCAGATTAGCAGATACCCTTTTTAAAATTAGACTCAGACCACCTGTGGTTTGGATGTTGCCATTGATCAAGAAGGTGAAGAGAGTTGATAATGTCGTGTCAAGAGTACTGGATCACTGGTTTGATAGCACCATTGGAGGGTACATCATTGAGTTTTCCATTGACAGAGTAGAGTCATATAGCCAAGCAAAGAGATATTTCTTTAAGGGGCCGAAAGGAATTTTTTTTACATTTTCTGAATTTGACAATCAAGATGCTATTGCATGAGAAGAACATATGGAAGATACAGTAATTGGTTGGATTAAAGAGATAATGTTCAAGAATTCAGACAGTGACAACGACACAGAGGTTGGACATACGCGCAGTGGGAGAACCTTTAGAGAAGTTCCCCTGGCAAACTTATTTGATAATAATCATGAACCACTATCACAGGAAGAAGGGTTCTACAGTGGAGAAGAAGAAGAGTTACTGAACGAGGAACATTTAGAGTCTGCTAGGGAAGAAGAAGGGAACATTGAAGAACCTCGCTGAGAAGAGTCAGAAACTTCAGGAACTGCGTAGACTGTTGAAGTAAGTACTATTACTCCTCATGTTGTTTTAGAAGAATTCAGTAACCAGAGTAGTCAGAGTCATCAGAGTACTCAGAGCACTGTTACAAGTGGTTCAATGCATACTCAGTCAGGAAACCTACGAAGATATATGGAAGATTAGATGAGGTTACCCACCTTTAGGGGAGATGGATCTGAAGATCTTGATCAGCATTGGTTCTTATGCGAAGCTGTGTGGAGTATTAAGAATGTCACCGACAAAGCTGTTAAGAGAACTCAGTTTAGTACTACCCTAAGAGACTGCACACTGAGCTAGTACATGAAATTTGTCCAAGGACTTACACAGCCAAAATTGTTGAACAATATTAAGTTGGAGTCATAGTGCATTACAGAGTTGAAAGAAATCAAGCAGAAAGTAGATGAACCTGTTTGGGAGTTTGATCAAAGGTTTAAGACCTTGACAGGTCGGTTGAGTTTTCAGATCCCAGATGAGCAGAACAAAGAGTGGTTCATTGCAGCCCTCCTACCACACATCAGATTCCCTCTGATTCAACAGAAGATCGCTTCATAGGCTGAGGCACTGAATATCGCCATGAAACTAGAATCAACCCCTATGGGAGAGTCCAGCTTAGGTATGAATCAAATTTTGAGTCAGCTAACTAGCTTACCACTACAGGTCAAGGATATGAAGAAAGATAAGGGAAAAGATAAAGGATACTATATTTGGTGTATCAGATGCAAATCAAAGGGCCATGACAAGGATCATTGTCCTCTATTTCATGAGTACTTGTCTTTAGGAGCTCTAGCCCCCTTGAAGCAGGTTACTCTACCTTGGTGCGAGGTATGTAGAAATCGACATCACCTTGGTAAATGCTATTACATGCAAAAATATGTTCAGACACCTACCAACCTTTACTGCACATTCTGTAAATATGTGGGGCATGATGAGAAAGATTGTAGGGCTTATGACCTCTTGCATGAAATATCAAGAGAGACATATAGAATTCAAGGCGAAGTATAGCAAGAAGGAAATACTAAGCAGTTTAACTCCCCAGGAAGAGGAAACTTCAACCCTCGTGGTGGATTCAAAGGAAGAGGATGAGGAGGAGGTATGGGTCGAGGTCGAGGTCATATCATGTGTTATAACTATGCATAGTCAGGACATTTGGAAAGAGACTGTCTGAACCCTTGTACCACTTGCAACTACTACAACTCATTTGAACATGTCATAGAAGATTTTCCATTGTTGTTGGCCAAACTTTAGGAGAGACGAGGAGGAAACCCACAAGTACAAATAATCTCAACAGAAACTCACGAAGTGGATCCTAGAGTCGTTGTTATCACTGGAGGAGGCACTATTACAGGAGAAGACGGGGTGTCTCCAAGGAAGATTACAGAAGAATCAGGGATCAGAAAGATGCAGAGAAGACACAAGAGTTTGATCCAAAGAAAGAGAAACAAACATTTGAGGAAGAAAGAAACTAATTCGGAAGAGATCAGGCTTCTTCATCCAAGGCTCGACCAGAAGTAAGAGAGTGTGGAATGCCTCTGGCATTTGATCAGTTGGCCTTGCCCAAAGAAGGAAAAGAGGTAAGCAAGCTTATGGAATTCTTATGTACTTTCATTAATTTAATTAAGGATGAAAACATTGTACAATAACTAAAAAATTTGATCAGACAGTGTGAGATAGGAAGGGTAGATCCTCTACTGAATAAATAAGTACATCAACTATCCGGAAAGAGAAGTATGAATAAGGAACTACACCTGAATGCTCAAATTGGAGATTATGATATAGATTATGTGGTCCTCGACTTAGGGTCAGAAGTCAATGTTATAACGAAGCAGACCTGGGAACTGATGGGAAAACCTAAGTTGATGTATTCCCCTATCAGGTTTAGGATGGCTAATCAGCAAGCAGTAAGCCCCTTTGGGAGACTGGAGCATGTCCATGTGGACATCGATGAAGTAAGAACATTTTTGGACTTCGAGGTGATTGAGATAGTTGATGATAGTTGTCTTTATCATGTGTTGTTAGGAATTGATTGGGATTTCAACAATTCCACTGCTGTTGACTTAAAGAAAATAAGAATGGTGTTTGAAGGTGCTAGCCTTAGGTTCATTACACCTATGGATCCTGATGAAGGTCATAGATACATGGAACCCATCAGAGAAGAAGATCGTGCTTATGAGCTAGAGAATATATATAAATTGATAGCAAGACAACAGGACTACATTAATCCTACAACAGATGGGAATTTAAGCTGGCGAAGTGACAACACATGTTCATCAGACTCAAAATAATCTCTAGAGAACTGGAAAAACAAAATATATGAATTTTATGTGTGGAGGTGTGCTAGATTGACCAGAGAAGTTTGTTATATCATCAAAACAGTAAGCATTCTGCCCACCTTTGATGGTTTGAATCACTTAGAAACTTTCTTACTGGAATTTGAAGAAATTGTACCAGTACAACAAATACTATTGGCACTGGATGAGGCCTTGAAAGAAAATCCATCTAGATGGTGGGGAGCACATAAGAAGAACATCGCAGACTAGATGCATTGTCCCACTTTGATGGCAGTGTGTTTCTCAAAACAAGTAGAAGGATGTGAAGTTCGATCACAGGTCAAAGTTGTCTGAAAGACCATGTTCAAGGTTGTGAGGAGGCCTGGAGAAGCATCCCTCAGAAGCATTGGGTGCATAAATTCATCAAAATGTTGGACACAATGCCCATCAACTGGTATCTTCAAGCAGAATTGTGCCTCACCACTGCAGATTGGCAAGGTATGACCCAGAATTTTGTAGCTACATTCTTATTTGAAAGTCAGTACCCTACAGTAGATCAATCCTTACAGGTTGTCAGAAAGAAAGTATTTGAGGAGGCACCTAACCTCCATATTGAGAAAGAAGAGGATGAATGGATTGCACCTCTTCAGAAACTACAAGGATGTTACAATATTAATGTCAATGAAGACGATGATCCTAGGAATGTGAACATCGTAGAAACGAAAGGACAGAGAGATGTAGAAGGACCAGGAGTCAAACTAACTTTCATTGGACATCCGATCAAAATCAATAAATTTAATATTGGAAAAGAGTAAGCACCTAAGCTTGCTAATGTTGGAGACTACTGGGATGATGTCACCATTGATAAGATCACAGAACTACTGCATGAATATCAGGACTTGTTTCCAACCAAGTTCATTGATATGAAGGGAATTAAAGGGCCCATGGGAGAGATGAAGATCCCCTTAAAACTAGATGCAAGGCCAGTCAAGCAGAGACCCTACAGATTGAAACCTAAATATAAGCAGAAAGTCAAAATTGAATTAGACAGAATGTTGGAAGCAAGAATCATAGAACCTATGGAAGAGTGAGAATGGATTATCCCTATGGTGGTACAAGATAAGAAAACATGAGAGAGTAGGATATGTGTAGATCTCAGGAAGTTGAATGATGCATGTTTGCATGACCCATTCCCTACACATTTCATTGACAAAGTGCTAGATAATGTAGGAGGACATGAGGTATATTCCTTTACAGATGGATTTTCAGGTTATTACTAGATCAAGATTGCTAAGGAAAATAACCATAAGACCACGTTTGCGACAAAATGGGGTTCCTACCAATACACAGTGATGCCTTTCGGATTGAAGAATGCACCAGCCATATTTTCTAGGGTGGTGGTCGAAGCATTCAAGGAGATTTTACATAAATGTTTGGAAGCATATTTTGATGATTGGACTATTTTTAGCCTATTGCAGAATCATATTGAATGTTTAAGACTAATGTTGGATAAATGTAGGCAATGTCAGATTTCCCTAAACTTGAAGAAGTGCATATTATTTTCACCCTTTGGAGTGTTTCTAGGGCATATTGCGTGTAAGCAGGGGTTGCTGGTAGATTTGTCCAAGATTGCCATTATTTTTTATCTACCCCCCCTCTACCTCAGTCAGACAACTACGCATTGCGCTGGGACATATTGGATACTACATGAAGTTCATTAAGGGATATGCACAGATTACAGCACCTATGGAGAAGTTATTAAAGAAATATTGTATGTCTCAATGGACAGAAGAATGTCAGCAGAGCTTCAACACACTAAAACAAAAAAATGTTACTGTGCCTATTCTAGTTTTCCCAAATTGGAGCAAGGAATTTCATGTGCATGTCGATGCTTCATCTATTGCACTAGGATCAATGTTATCACAAACAGGAGAAGTATATATTGACCATCCATTATTCGTTGCTAGCAGGAAGCTACCTACAGCTGAGATAAATTGCACCACCATTGAGAGAGAAGGTTTAGCCATGGTGTACATGTTGCAGAAGTTTTGACACTACTTGTTGGGAGGACACTTTAAGATGTTCAGTGATCACTCTACGTTGAAATACCTAGTCAACAAGCCATTGTTGGGGGGGAGGATATGAAAATGGTTATTGTTATTCCAGGAATATGATTTTGAAATAGTGGTCAAGCCAGGGAGAATGAACAAGGGACCTGACCACTTGTTTAGGTTGAAGAATGGAGAGGAACCTACTAGTTTGGAGGATACACTACTAGATGCACAGTTGCTAGCCATCATAAGGGTTGATGATCACTTAACCGAGATGGTCAATTTCTTGTTAACAAGAATGGCACCTCATGAATATACAAACATCTAGAAGAAACAACTGGTAGTTCACGCTGTAGATTTTTCACTTATAGCTGGACAACTATACAATATGGGACCTGATGAGATCCTAAGGAGATGTGTTATGGAGGCAAAAATACCACTGATTTTAGAAGAAGAACATGAAGGCATCGCAGGAGAAAACTATATAGGGGAAGAAACAACACATAAGGTTCTTAGAGATGGCCTCTAGTGGCCTACTTTACATAAGGATGCTAAAGAATACTACATAGCCTATGATGTATGCCAAAGAGTTTGGAAACCTTCTAGAAGAGATGATATGAGATGCCTTTAGCACCACAGCTGACCTTACAGGAATTTGATAAATGGTCCATTGATTTTGTGGGAACTATTAACCCACCAGGAAAGCGCACAGGAGCTAGATACATCATCACTGTGACAAAGTATTTGAAAATATGGGTAGAAGCAAGAGTAGTGAAGGATTGTAGTGCAACTACAGTTTCATGATTTATATTTGATGATATCATAACCAGGTTTGGATTCTTGAAGACCCTGATGAGCGATCAAGGTACACACTTTATTAATAAGACTGTCGAAGCTTTGACTCGAGAATTTGAAGTCCACCATCATAAGAGTACTCCCTACCATCCACAAGCGAATGGGACGAGCGAAGCTTTCAACAAGATCTTGGAGACAGCGCTAACGAATATTTTCAATGTGAACAGGGATGACTGGGATTTGAGAGTACCAGCAGTGCTATGGGGCTATACAAATACTTGCAAGAAGATGAAAATGAAGACTCCCTCTAAGTTGGTTTATGGTCTAGAAGAAGTTGTTCCCATGGAATATTTAGTTCCTAGCTTAAGGATCACAACATTCACAGATATGGATGACACTGGCGTTGTTCAAGAGAGGCTCACTCAGTTGGTAGAAATGGAAGAAGACCGATTTATTTCAAGATTCCATCAGCAGGTACAAAAGGAACGAGAAAAGGCCTACTATGATAGACATATCAAGAAGAAAGCCTTTAAGCAAGGAGATCTAGTATTGGTATATGACAGTAAGTTCATGAAGCATCCAGGGAAGTTTAGAACACATTGTCTTGGGCCATTTGAGATCGCATATGTTACAGAAGGAGGAGTTGCACAGTTGAAG
The DNA here is from genome assembly GCA_009831015.1 of Picea engelmannii. NCBI lineage: Eukaryota > Viridiplantae > Streptophyta > Pinopsida > Pinales > Pinaceae > Picea > Picea engelmannii. The sequence continues at coordinate 647,471 of ML778510.1, read as the reverse complement.
ACATTGAATGGAGAGTGGAAGGAAGGTTTAGTCAACGGGAGCTGGTTGAAATTGTACTATGACAACTAGTTGCCTTGCATCTCTTAGTAAAAGCATGAGAAAAAGGGTCTAGGTACCAGGTGCAGTTGAAACTGGGTACCAGACATAGAAAATACAATCTGCACATAGTGGGGAGGAATTGAGTAGAAATCACAAGCTGCATTGCGCATTATAAAGTTGAAGTAAAATAGAAGGTTCAGACCTGAAGTGCCTCGGGACGAGTCACATGTGAGTTTTGGGGGCATGTTGTCCCTTAGTTATGGAAGGTTGCAAAGATTAATAAGGAAGCGTGAAGTGCGAACTGCGCGGAAGACAAGTTGACTGAGATTGGGTTGAAGTGGCCAAAAGAGCAGAAAAGAAGGAGTGGAGTAAGAGAAAGCAAGTCGTTGGATAAGAAGACCGAGGAGAACATATAAGAAAGGAATATGGATCATGGACAACTCAACAAGCTGAAAAAGACACCAATATATGCTTTGGATCACCTCGCAGGAAAGAAGGAAAGACAGGTTGGCAAAGCCCTAAAAACGTGGGTCAAGTTGACTTAGGGTTTTAGACACCTAGGTTTTTGGCATTTTAGGGTTTTGACACCTAGTTTTTAGCCTAAGGTTGTCCGAGAGTCATTGTAATGTATACATAAAGGTCAAGACGACCTAGGATGGGGTCGATTATGTTATGGTGAGTGATTGTTGCTATTGTTGAGAGAGAAGTATTGTGTGGTGAGAGAAGTCTGTAAGATCTTCAGCTAGGTGAAAATATTATCCCTGCAGTTGGGTGCACAGGGAGGGGAGAGAAGAAGAAAGATAAATATGCAAGCTAAGACTGTAGATAGAACTGTATGCTTTCATATAATATATTATAAAGTGCAGTTTTGTGGATGTAGCCCTAGAGAGAGGGTGAACCACGTATATCTTGGTGTTATGTGTGATTGTTGTTGATTATCTTTGTCATTTGCTATGTTGTTATAGTGTTGTTTTGTTAGACCTGAGATATACTATGCGAAGTAGGATTAAGTCGGTAAAGAATAACTAGATTTGTGTGTGTGAGTTTCTGTGGATCCACTTTGCATTTCCTCTGGTTGTAGACACATGTGTCCTGCAACCCCCTATGGCTACTTCGGGTGAGACTGCATCTGCTTTGCAAGTGTTTTCGAAAGGGACAGTAGTTAGGGTTTGTTGGTGCGTTGTTAGAGTTGAACCCTGGGTCTTCCCATGTGCCAATAGTGCTTCTATATCTCCTATTGTTTCCTTATTCATGATATAATAGAAATTCAACCCTACATGCCCTAATTTTCTAGTAGATGTAGTGTTGTCTCCATTTTAAAATTGACGAACACATATGGGTTGTGGAATAGAAGGATACTGTCACCCTCATTTAATTTATTTTTTATGTAAATAGGATAGGTGTAAGCGGCAGGCACTAAATGTTGAGGAAAACGACCAAAACAACCTTTCTATAGTGATAGTGATCAAGGCCATGAAAATAAAAAAACTCTTAAGCAAATAAATCATTATCACTAATCATTAGCATGAAGGAAAAATATAGAATATTCATATTAAAACTCACAAATACCACCAAAACTAACCATCATAAGTAATTAATAAACAAATTATCAATGGATACAAAGTTGGTTAGTTTAGTAATTATCAAGCTCAATAATGGGAAAAACATAAAATTTTGGAGAGGCAAATGGCTATACATTATGAACAAGATGAGCCAATTCAAGAGCCCATCACTAGGAACTTTCACTAGTAAATCTACAACTTGAAATCAATAAATCCCAACAAGACACTATACAACCATCCACAAACATCCAAGGGATACTAATTAAAACACAAAATGAGTGTTGTTAAATCCTTCTCCAACATTGTTTTCATATCTCAAATCACATAACCAACACTTGAAACTCGCTTGCAATCTCATTGTTGAAGAGTATTTTTTTCTCATGGAGGTCAAATAGTTTTTCCATGCAAGTATTTACATGCTAGATTAATTAAATTGTGTTGAAAAACATGCCCATAATTGTGTGTATGGAAATAACATGAACAATTATGCATTGAAAATACTTCAAGACATTACAAGCATGCATATAACCTTAGAAATTTATGTGGAGGTAGCACAAACCTAATAAAATGAGCATGCAGTGTTTCCACTATTACTAGGATTCACTACAATCATACAAATACGTACTCAAGCTCTTCCATTTCACATATATTTTTTTTATCATTCAATGGAAATATTCAAACAAAAACCACATATTTTCTCATAAAATCCATGCATAAGTGAAGATTAGAAAAGAGGTTGGATTGCACAACTATAAAGGTACATGGATAACTATCATTGCTTTCATAATCCTCAAAATCTTGTCATAGCCTCTTCTATCAAGAGTAGTGTGTTGCTACGATTTATACCAAATCATTGAATACTTGCAAATTCTTGTAGGAAGACATTATTTGTTGCATGAGGAAAACCCATGAATTCATTCACCAAGAGCTCACACCCATGGCATATTTTGAAACATATTAGTTGTCAATAGTATTAAAAGGAAAACAAATAGTGGTAGTGAGGAGGGCCCATCATTAATCCCATCATTTGTCATGCAAAATTAGATGCCATATATGCAAACTTAGATCCCATACACATAGTTAACTATTGACTTGACCAGGGTGACTTGATCCATCTACTTGAAATTTGAAAACATTGGCATCTTGTAAATTTTTTACTTAGAAAAGATATCTAACTAGATTTTAAATTTTAATTGTAGTTCAATGCATTGGACACATTTTATGAGTTATTTTTATGTCAATGCTCTTGTGGGTGATGTAGGAATCGGTGTAGGTGACAATCTATGGTAGGAAAAGGCATGGACGAATTTCTATGGGAGGAAAGAACAAAATTCTATGGGAGGAGAGAACGAGTCCATGGTCTTCCCAAGCGATTGTCAGGGTAAAAATTATATCAAACTAAGGTCTTTGGGAGGAAAAGTTGAGTCTATGGTTTGTGGTTTGATAGATTGAAACCCTGCTCGAGAAAGAAAAAATAGGAGGCACCAATAGATACTAAAAAGGCCAGATCTATGCTATCCATTTGTGTTTTTCATGTATTGGGATATGGAATAGGGTCGTCCTTTTGTTCCATACACCCTCAGATTCATGAGTTTACTTTCCCTTGAAATATTTGGTGATCTCAGTCAAGCTCTCATGGCCACATTTATCTAGGGTTTCAGCATAAGTATTCTTTGATCTATTATTATAGAAGAAATAACCCTCAAGGTCCATTCTGAGCAGTGATGGCGATGAGGGAAATGTTTTTCTTGGAATATTTTTATCATAATGCGGTTACGGGACCCATATTGGATCTAAACTAGTGAAACAAAAGAAATTGACGACCTGGATAGTTAAAATACTTGTAGACATCATGCCCCACTGATTAAAAATAATGCTTGAAGGAGGTAGAGTTGACATTAGCAGAAGGTGCAAGCCTTTTCCTAAGAAAAACCCAAAAAGTTTAAGATCACATGGCTTGAAACTTTGGAAATCCTTCGTCTCTTCTTCCACACAAACTCTATTAAATTTCAAATGGAATGGAGCTCTTGGTTAAGTTGTTTTGTAGTAATTAGGGTTTTTGTTAACAGGATCTCACTATCATGCATTTAGGACGATGATCCCTCCACTCTGACTAAATGGAAGAGGACTTGGTTGAGTACTCAGATGACCCATTAGGGGACCAACAAATCTATTTTGTCCCAATAGATATCCATGGAAATTTAGGTCATCTCCTCATTGATGCCACTATGAAAATATCGGAGCTCATGGGATATGACTACTTTGAAATGTTTTGATATTTGGCTTTATGTGAATTCAACCACCATGCTAATGATTTGGCCATCCATAGCAATGAAATGGTAACATCAATTTCTTCACCTCAAACATTATTTCAAGGCCCACAACGTGGGGATTTTGGTAGGTACATCCAAAGATATCATCTACCCCATCATATGGATTAGGTGGGAGAATTAACCTCATCATTATGGCATCATCCCCTCATCGATCAAGTGATTGATATACCTCCTTTAGACTTGATGGCAGACACTCTAAGTTATATCTTTATTGAAGGTTTATCAAACAACAACCAGAACCAAGGGTTTATTGGATTAAGTCTAACTTGGGAGCTTCTTAGTGGTATCTCTCCATTTGAATCTATAACCTCTACGCAAGGAGACCTGGGACTGGGAGGATTAGGGAATCTTGGTAAATGCGGAAAGTGTATAAAGAAAAAATTTGAGGCCATTAGCGTCTTGATTGGTGACATTGTGAAAATCAATGAGATTATGGAATTTGAGAACTTGGTGCTCGTAGGTAGGTTCCCAAGTAGGAAAATGGGAGTAGCATTGCTCAAATCCTGGATGAAAGGAAACTTTGGCACCCTTCTTGGTTGTATCTTGTAAAGCATGGTATTGGTAAATTTTGGCTAGTTTGGAATTTTTAGACCTCTAAGGATGTAGAAAAAATTCTTCAAAATCAATGGAAATGGGGCTCATAGGAATTATATCTCAAAAAATGGCACCTAGAATTTGATCTATGTTCGACCCACCTTGATTTTACTCTAGTGTGGGTCGGTATGCTTAGACTTCTGGTATGAGGAAGTGTTTAAGGAAATGGGAAATTATTTGGGTATTTTGTATGAAGCAGATTGTTCCTATCATGACACAGAATACATGGAGATGACCAAATTGTTTGTAGGTCTTGATCTTTCCAAGGGTCTAGAATATTCCATAACCATTCAGAAAGGTCCATCTATCTTCTACTATACCCTTGATTATGAAAGGATCCCTTTCAAATGTGGAATATCTTATGAATATGGACATTTGGTAAAATAATATGCACTTTGGAACACCAATAAATTATGAGTTCGTAAGTTTATTCCACCTCTAAGAACCCAATTCCTAATCATTAGGAATATAATTTATTTAGAATGATTTTAGGATATCTCTCAAGAATACATTTCATCAACAAACATCCTAGTAAAGTATCTCTCTCGGGAGTATAAGCAACCCCCCTTGGGACTATGGGTCTCTGCATCAGTGTCAAGTAATAAATTTTAACCTCCACCCTATCCTATAGCTTCCTTTGGTCAATTTCTTACTGGGACTAGGGAGGTAGTTCTATGACTTTATTTAGGAATAATAAAAGGGATATCCTCTCAAGTTTATCTAGGTTCTCAAAACCTCATAAATCCTCCCATATCCAATTGAATGGTCAAGGAGACACCTTCTTGACATAATCCAAGTCGATGTACCCCTTTCCCACTCCTATGGAGAAGGTGCCTCCATCTTTTTTTTTTTAAGACTCCTCCTCATTCGATACTTCTAAATACAATCTCAGACCCTGAAATAGAGGAAAAGGGTTTTTTGAAAGAGGTTCCAAAGGAGGACTAGGTGAATTGGATGAAAACATTCCCAATATAGGTCAGAGAGGTAGAAATTCATACCTTTCCTTAGCCCAGAAACAAGACAATTCAAAAGTTATAAGTGCTCAATAGAAATCACAGATTAGGGATCTTAGAGCATTTTCCCCTAAGGAGGGCACAAATAATTTTAATAACCCTGAATTGTAGAGGGATGGTTTGACAATACAAGTATTCCAATAGAGGATGAACCCCTTTAGTAACCACTCACACAACCAGATCAAAGATCAACACGTCGATATTTTGGCGTGGTAAAACCCCTACAGGGAAACATCCATGACCCCAACCAATTTGGCCACTTGGAGCAATTTATTAATGAAAAATAAAAATTTACATAGAGATTTTACAAGAGTGATATGGGGAAAATCCCCCTATACTTGGTCTAAGGTAAAGGAAGAGAGATAACTCCCTTAGAAATATCAGTAAGAAGAGAGAAAAGTTAGAAAAATTGCAAGAAGATCCAGGGAAGACTTCGCAAAGGAAGGTTTCCAGAACTTGAACTTCACTAGAATATCAGTACAGCGAAGATTGGCACTTCGCCATGATGGAGAAATATGACCATTGGAGGCATTATGACTGTTAGAATGATGCTCCAGAACGGATAGAAATGCAGTTATTACCGGAACGTTCACCCTTGGACCGTTGGGACTACACCATAACGAATGGAACTGCATTGATTGAGGTGTTCCTTCCTGTTGGAAGAGTATGTTACGAGAATATCTATTTATCCCGTCAAGCGTTGCACCAAGAACACTTTTGCCAATTATGAGTATCTGATCCCACAGAGAACTAGTTGATTTCATGTAGTGATCATTGAGACCTCGCCATCCATTATGTTACATTGAGTATTGTTTATTGACCTGAGATATCATATCTCGAGTGTGCATGTCGGACGAAATTAGCGCACCAGAAAAAGTCATCGAAGATATTCAAATAGACCTCATGGTTGAGAAGGTGATGTCCTTAGGCATCCAAGCCTCATAGACGAGAGGAGTGCTAGCCTCCCCGTAGACTGCTCGCGGATCTCGACCATCCCGAGTTGTGACTGAGAAAAGAAACAAGCATCGTTATGACTTGGTGAATGTGAAGCTAATCCCATCCATCTTTCCCAGATACATCTCAGCCCTGGCCGGTGTAGTGAGTCATGACAGTGTCCCGAGGGACTTCTACTACACAGTCATCATTGCATACCTCCCGAAGGGAATACAAGCAGTCAGACCGCAATTGGAGAGGATTCCAACCTTGAATATCAGTGACTATGACCTAGGAGACCGCAAGATCTATGGCATGCTCACACTTCATAATATTTGACCAAGACCAAGGGGAAGAAGTCGAAGATCATCCCCCATCCATGGAATATGGACATCACGAGGCCCACTACCTTGACCGAGATGAAGATACCACATTTTGGAAGGCATCGGGAGGTTAATGTGTGCGTTAAACTCTTACTGTTGTGCTTCCATGGAGGTTATCTATGGCTAGACAGGTGTATCATTGTCGATCTATCATTGATCCATAGGATCACCGGATTAACCATGCAGGGACCAGACCCACAAGACTTTTATCCAGGGAAGGTTGCATATCGCGCTCTAACACAGAAGATTAAAGACATTGTTATCACACTAAGTTGCCTTGGGTCTTTTAGTTTGTTTCCATATTTTCCTAAGCCTTAGATTTTAATTTTTTAAATTTCACCCCTTTTAAAATTGTGTTTTTTAGGACCCCCTTGATAAATAAAGTATTGAGACATAACTTATGTTTTGATCCTCATTTGATTTTTGGACTTAGAATCGTTTTTGTTCATGACTTAAAATTTGGTCCCCCTCATGATCTGTCACTAGGATCGATCCTCTCCACAACTAGAGTGATTTGACAGACCATTTTCTTCATTCATGCCCTCATAGCCATGCCTTGTTGTCCTTTGCTTACCTGTCCATTCATTTTTTTGAAATGGAGCATTGCCCACTCATCAGGAGTTTTCGTAACACCTTTCCCATTCATCATTTTCCACCTCGAGTTATGATTACAATGTTGATGTCATTTTCCTTGTTTTCAGTGCCAGGAGTTGGTTAAAAATATGCCTTCAAGATCTCGTATTTACGAGCTCTTATAACGGTTTGTGATTTTGAAAAACTCAAGATTGTTGCACTGCGCAAACTCCCAGTTCTGACCAGTCGACAACGGTACTTCCAGATCCAATGTTGAGGTAGATTCAGAGGCCGGGATGTTCGTGACTTTGTCCTGAAATATTACTGAGGCTTCAAACAAATGTTTATTCCACAAGTATCCCGCGTTTCCTCCTCTACACATAAATTTTCAAAGAGAGTTAGCGCTCATAGTTTTGGATTATTGGGCTTGCATAGTTGAAGAATACCTTTCCTCACACCCTTCTATCCTTGTCTCCTCTCATTTCAAACCTATAAACTTCACTACCTGTATGTCAAATTCTGATATATCCGCCCACCATAGCTATTGATCTCACAACGTCTAAACAATTCTATCCTCTGCATACGTAGTGCGCTACCTAAAAGCGTTGCTTATCCACACTGTGTCTCCATTGCTTCCTTTGACATTTGAGTCAAGCATTTTCTACCCAGTTTCAAAAGTTCAATTACAAAGTAACCTCTCATTGTCTAAGTGTTCAATACCTGCACAAATCTAAGGAAGGGATTTCCACAACCAAGTTTTAGTTTACTAGCAATCAGTCTGGTTTAAGGGGAAGTTCTTGTAAAAGTGCATCTTTGTCCCTTTGAAGCTTGACTTTAGGTCCTCCTAGTCATTACCACCCCATAGTCATAAGAAGATCTCATCCTAAGCTATGGAGACTCCTTAGATGAAAAATTCACACAAGGGGGGCAAGGTAGTTAGAACTGAACCTGTGGATATGCATCTTTTTGAGATAGAGCCCATGTCAAGAGAAGTTTTTCAAAGAGTGGGATGCCTCTCTTTCTGCCATAATATGAAAAAAGGTCATCCTGAGGTGACAAGGCAATTTTCCTTACATTTTGATGGTCGGAAGACCAAGGTAGGGGATTTAGAATTTGAGGTGACTGAGGCCTATATTTTAGCTGCAACAGGAATCCCTATCACAGATGAGAAATGGTTTAAATCCATGGCTTTGAATGCAGTCTATGCCAAAGATTTCCTTAAGCCTGAACATCAAGCCAGTGATTTGTCTAAATGTGTGCCAAGGAATCAGCTGATTGAGCAGTTTGACAGGATATTGAGGATCATTCAGAGATACTTTACATGTGAAGGGAGGTTTAACAAATTATACCAGTACCATAAAAGACTTCTTTTTCATTTTACTGGTAAAATTCAAATGAATATTCCCTACTATTTGCTAAGGAGCATAGGTAAGATGTCAGACATGATTCAATCCAAGTCTAAGGATGTGGATACTAGCATCTTCCACTTTGTATTGATTAGAATGCTAGTTTCTGAAGAACTGGGTAAGAAAGATATCTCATGGGAACATTTTGTTGTTGCTTCCCACTTCAAGTTGGATATAACATCCACTCCTCAATCACATAACACAAGCCCTTTATCATCCACCAATGATTCTAAAGTAGGTACCAGCAAGAAGAGAAAGGGCAGAGTTCTTGTTCAAGTTTCAGAGGTCATCAAGGAGGTCACGGGAACTGAGGAGGAAGCTTGTCATTACCCACAGAGAGATTTTTCACCTCCTCCTCAACCAGAGTTAGAAGAAGTTCCTTCTACTACTAAAATTGCGGCAAAGAAAGGGAAGAAGCTACACTTCTCCTCTTCTCCTCCAGTAGCCAGTACCAAGGTCAGGAAACCTTTCAAAAGATCATCAGTTCCTAAGGAGGTTTTTGAAGAATAGTCCCTACCAAAAGCCTCTATCCTACAAAAGAAGAAGGGTAAAGGCATTGAAAATCATGTGGAGAGGAAAGAAGAAACACATGTGCAAAAAAAGAAAGATAAAGACAGAGGTATCAAGAAGCTCGATGAGACAGACAAGGAAATTCCTATGCAGTGGGAAGAGGAGACCATGAAGAAGCATGTTGAGACTGTTCATGTCACTACTCTACCTGACAGCCAAACATTCAAAAGATTAATCAGGCAACTTAGGGATTCTAGGAAGGAAGTGGCTCAGTTGAAAACAGAATCCATGTCTGACAGGATTAAGATGAAAGAAATCATGGATGGCTACAGTCACACCCTTGAACTGCCAAGGTTCACAGCAAGAAAGGCCTATCCTCTCCATAAGCAGCTCAAAAACCTTTATAGGAAGAACAGAGGCTTTTACTCTTAGAACAGGAAGCTCAAAGCAGAGTTGTGGCATTTTCAAGATGAAGTGGCTCAAAGAAACTTGCAGGTATTAGTTGAATTTGTTATTGAAAAGGATACACCAGTAGCCAAGGAGAGCATTGCTTCACTAAAGAATCCTGTCACCACTAAAAGGAAGAAGCTTGTTGTGCCAAAGGAGGATCCTCCTTCTACAAGAAAGAGTGTCAGGTTAAGTGTCAGGGTAACGAAGTAGTTGGTGAAAGATGAGCCCCATTTTTTAAGATGGTTACTTTTGTGAGGATAAACTATTGTTGAAACATTACCTCTGCCACCTATACAGGCTTCTAAGTTCTTATTGTTCATATTTTGGGGATTTTTGTGAATAATTAAATCCTTCAGCAGTAAGATTTCATACATTTTGTAGTGCTATGTCGCTACGAAATAGTCTATTTTTGTGTTCCACTAGTGTGCTACCTACAGTGCTGCCAAATCACCTAAAGATAATGGTGTTGATATTACTCAAGGTTGCTACTCGCTCTGCACATATCCAAGTGGAAGTGTTGTGTTTTTTATGGCGCTACCTAAAATTTTCATAGAGACACATAGTGGTGCTACCAAAATTCGCTACCTAATTTATGGAAGAGACAAAATTTGCACAGAGACGCACTAGAGTGGCGCTACAAAAATTCTCTACCTAAAATCTCACAGAGACCGAAATTTGCATAGGGGATAGGAAGGTTTGGAGCTACCTTTTCTACTTGTCTAGTTTTGAAGTGTGCTACAAAATATTACAAAATTTGGTGAAGGCACTACAAATTGCACTACTCAGAGTGCTACCCAAAGAGGCTACCAACAGACACCAGGAATCCAGGAGGGTCAAGCTAACAACTTTTTGGATAGTTGATGATGGAGAGAACTGCAGAAACAACAACTGGCAGCATGATGATAGCCACATGCTCCTGAAGGACACATGGAAAAAAAGGAGTTGCACAGAAAAGGGGGATCAAGTTAGTTTGAAGATTGGTTGGATTAGTCACCAACACTTTCCTATTTTACAGCATAGGTTGTTAGTCAAGTTGTTGGATGAAATACATTCTTAGATATTTTCATGGGAAGGAGGCTAGCTCGTACCTCCAATTGTTTCCTCCCTTTTTTTAATAAATAGATAGATGAAATGCTTTAGTAGGTTCGAATGGTTGAGCAAGGATCCCTCATACTGTAATATTTTGATGAAGTTACTTTGAACTAGTTGTGTACTTGATTGAAGATATCTTGGTTAATAGAAATCATCTTCTCTTTCCAGCTTATTTGCTTATGATGCTAAAGTGTTCATGCTTTGAATGATTGACATGAATGGTTGTGGTAATATTATGGTGTATGTTTGATTATTATATTATCATAATGTTTCTTTAGTGTCCTCAAGTTATGAACTCAATAAGATCTTGTGTTAAGAATCTTTCCTCCTTAGGTCATTTACAAAACTGATGTTTACAACAACCCCTACATTCCTCCCACTGAAGTCTTCCCTCTTTTCATACTTACTCCCAATTACTGATTGAAGTTGGCTAATATCTTGATTGCTCATTCATGCTAGCACTGATTTCTGAGTTGGAACATTATCATCTTGAGTCTTATCCATTTGACCTCTCAAAACTTTATTACATTCACATAGAACCTGATGGGTATTGGGATTGCCTTCCAAGAAATATGAAGGTGATTCCTAGTGCTAATAGACACCTATGGAAATGTCAAGAAGGGGAAGAGAGGCTACAAGGTAGCCTCCATCTAGAATGGCATAGTGTGCCTATCCTTCCAGTTGATCACTTGTAAGATAGAAAGGAAGAAAAGACCCACACAGGTCACAGGGTTCATTGTTGACCTCGCAGGAAAATGCATGGAAGGATTACAAATGAACTAGGCGAGTTACCTCATCAACCAGTTAGAACAGGACTGTCATGTAGCTCAGGATCAGGGATATGAGTTCCATTTTAGCTGGGTTTTTATCCTCATCATGTTCATTGCTTGGGAGATGATAGAAGGAGCAACCTTCCTTGACATTGAGTCGTTCAAGCCACTAGCTGCAAAGTTCACCATGCTCTAGTATTCGAGCGATATGGGGAAACAATGGCAGTCGAATGTGGTTTCCATACCTACTCCCTGCAGTTAACGAGGGCTATTTATTATTTCCCTCATATGATTTCGAACACCCTGGACAGGTTCATACCAGTTGTGAAGTTCTGCACAGATAGGAATTTTATATATATTACTATGCGCAGAGATGAACATAAAGAAGAAATTTAGTTCTATTACAAGCTCACCAAGGAGGACATCGAGGAAATCACCAAGGAGTGGCTTGAATAAATCCTAGTGCTAGTTAACCACATAGAACTATTTGACCTCGACCTCATTGGAAGTCTGGTGGTTACTCGCGAAGAGTATGATGCACCCAGCAGTAGAAAGAAGAAAAAGAATGAATATGTATAGGACATACACAACACGTCATAGAAGATTGCATCAGATTCACCTAGCAGAGGAGGTGATGACGAAGTGGACAAAGAAGAGAAAGAAGGGGAAGAAGACAAGAAGAAGCAAAGCAAAGTAACACCGCCAAGGAATCCTCTTGAAGAGGCAGAGACATCTAGGAAAAGAAAGGTTTCCCCAATGAAACCTACATCATGGAAGAAGTCCAAATCTAGTAATCTTAAGTTGTAGACTATACTCACGGTCAATGACTTCAACTTCATTATTGCAGTTGTATTAGACACCTCAGAAGATATTTGCAGATAAATGAAGCAAACCAAGAAACCATGTATGAAAGAATTGAAGCATAACTGAGAGGAGTACAGCAAGCCCTTCACTTTAGCCACACAATTTACATTGTTCCCCTACCATCGGAAGAAATGGAGTTGGGAGATGAGCCTTCACAACTCCGCATAATAGCTGATGCGACTGAATCTCACCTTCGTCACATGAAGGAAGAAAAAGAACAAGCCACAATGGCCCTGAAGCAAGCACAAGAGGAAGTCATAGAGCAATGTCGAGTTGTGCAACAAGAGAAGGATGACCTCCAAATCAAGTTCGAAGAGGATAAAGCGCATATCCAGAAAGAGAAAGAACAGTTTCTCATGGAGCAGGTTGGAGTTAAAGAAGCAGTCAACAGAGCATTTTTCTCTGTGACAGGCTTGGAACATATAGAAGAAGACCCAGTGGAGAGTCAAGTAGTAAATCTTGTTTCGGAAATCCAGAAACTTCAATAGAGAGTAGAAGAATTGGAGTTACAAGCAGTACCAAGCACTTTGTAGGAAGTGTAAAACTAGAGAGAAGAAACCACCCGAAGTGCAATCCAGAGAATCAAGGCATTAGCCTTGGAATGTAAATAGCTTAGCAATCGAAGTGTGTAGAATTATGAGCACCTTACCGAGGAGCCTGAACTAAACACACTGGAGTCACATCTCCAGGAAGCAAAGAATAAAGAAGCAATAGTACGAGCATAGTTGAAGCCCTTGTCAGCAGTCGAGCAAATGAAAATATCCCAAGAACAACACATGGATCAACAACAGGTCCATGCCATAGAGAGAAAATTCATGGAAGTGACTCAGAAGCTCCAGCCAGTTCAGGATGCATCTTTCCTACTTTTTGAGGATATTGAAGGACGAGGAGAAGAACTAGAACAAGCAATCACTACAATCAAACAACACTTGGAAGGACCTGTGACCGAGGTTGTTGTTCAGGAGTTCATCGAGCAGGAGGCCTTAGCGAAGCAGCAGGTCGAAGAAGCTCAAGCCAAGCTCAAGGCATTTGAGGCAGAGTTACCCAGAGCAGAGTGACTCGGGATGAGTCACATGTGAGTGTTGGGATCCTATTGTCCCTTGAACAAGTTTTGGAGAACCTTGTTCATGTTTGACCAGTTTTGGGACTTCGACAGGCAGGTCGAAGGCGGAGCACAAGTCGAAGAAAAGATTGCGGGATCTCGGCCCCTTTTTAGGGAAGTTTTGGGATTAGGGTTTATGTAACGGGTATGGGATGTCAGCCCATGGGTTTACCCATGTTTAGGCCCATTTTTTAATGTATAAATAGATAGCTAGGCGATGTAAGAAGAGGCCAATATGCTAATTTCTAGAGTTTTATCTATGTGATTGAAAAGGATTTGTGATTATTATGTGTTGAGAACTTGTAGAGCTAAGTGCAAGTGATTGTAAGAAGCTTGTGTGTAGCTTGTAAGAAGGCTTTGTGCTTAAACCTAGCTCAGGGAAGGAGGATCTGGTGAAGTGCGCGCAAATATCTTGTCCTATTTGGAGTAGGTTCTTGTGGCTCTGTGCTTGCAGAAGATTGAGAGAAGATAATAAAGAAGAGAAGAATCGGTGGACATAGCCCCACGCTGGGGTGAACCACATATATCTTGTGTTATGGTTTCTTTGTGAATTATGGTTTTTATATTGTTCATATGATTTAAGCTTAGTGCATTAATGAATGATCAGATGAATCTGGTATGATAGATTAAGTGCCTAATGATGTGAATGAATGCTAGATATGATCTATTTCCATATGATAAGTGATTAGATGTGTTAGATCTGGTCGAATACTACGTTGTTCTATAATTAGGGTTTGGATCTGTGATGTGAATAAGGGTTAAATATTGATGAATGCTAACTGCTAAGTGCTTTGTTAGAGTGGTGTAATCACAGATCTAAATCCCAGCTAGGTTGCATACATTTGAGTCCTACAACCACCCCTGCCTCTACCTCGAGTGAGACTTCATCCTCTTCGTAGGTGTTGCCGAAAGGGCCGGTAGTTAGGTTTTTTTTGGTGCGTTGTTGAAGCATTGATCCCTGGGTCTTCCCCTGTGCCAACAAACCTTTGTCGACAATCATTCCACAAACCAAGTCTAGGATCCTTTGTCGTGGCTCCAAGTGCATCAATCCAAAATTATCTTCTCACAACCAACTTATCACTTAGAGAAGGAGGAAGGGTTGCATAAGGAGAAAGGATGGAGGGGAAGGTTGAGGCCAAAACTCAGAATAGGATGCAAATCTTGGGCTAAGGAGGGGAAGGGATTTTATCAGATTTTTCTTATTCTCTTACTTGTCTTCATAAATGACACCCCAAGACCTCTTTTTATATGATAAAAATATGGTTAGTTGGCTTGGGGATGGGATACAAGGGGTAAATGGTTAGGAAACCCTCCATAGCTCGTAAACTTTGCCAAATTCCATGCAATTTTATATTTTTTTCAATTTTTGGAGGTAAACGCGAGATAACTAACATATAGCTCGCATATATATGTGGTATAACTATCATGCAACACGCATGTGTACGCAAGCTATTAGTGCAGCAGGAATCCAAAAAATGGTTTTTTAAGAGGAAGCCTCGGTAATATTTTGGAAAAGTATGTAAGTGGAAGGGTCAATGTCTTATATGCACATATAAGGCATTTTTGCACTATAACAAAGAGATTTTATCACAATCAATCATCGACAAATGAACCTCCATGCTATTTAAATAGATATCATGGACCAATAAAGTGTTAAGCCACAGATCAATGTATCCATTAATATAGAGGAGAATATGAACCGTCATATCACTCTATGTCGGGAACATATTGTGACCATCAGATCTCCTAATTACAAATGCATACTGAAGAAACACACTAATAAACACACCTTTACCTAATGACACAATAGACCAAGATGATCTTAACTAACTCCTAAGTGTCTAAATATCCTAACATCCCCCCTTAAGAACAACTTGGGATAGGATTAAAGGATTTACAAACATGACACAATATGAGAAAGAAGGAGGCATTAGATCATATCTCCTCTTAATGAAAACTTCCTGAACTCCTAACATAGATTGAAGTTTGGAAAAATTTGCTTCTTTAAGAGACTTTGTGAAAATATCTGCAACTTGATCTTCTGTAGGGTAGAAGAGAACTTCAATAACTCGATCATGAATGATATTTCTAATGAAGTAAATGTGTAGCTCGATATGTTTGTTGTGTTAATGTTGAACTGGATATTTGGCGATCTTGATGGCACTTTGATTGTCGCACCAAAGGTTGGTCGGATGTTACTTTTGGAATCCAAAATTTGAAAGGATCTGTCAAAGCCACAAGGCTTCCTGGCTTTCATTAATCGTTGTGTGTTACTCTATTTCTATTGAAGAAAGAGAAATAGCATGTTGTTTCTTACAATACCAAGTGATAGGTTCTAATCCAAGGTCAAAAACATAACCTATAGTAGACTTCCGATCATCAGGGTCATCAACCCAATATGAATGAGTGAAACCAACCAATAAAGGATTCCGCCCTAAACTGTAATGTATACCAAATTTAAATGTACCCCAGACATACTGAAGTATTCTCTTAGCTTATTTCCAATGGATTTCATGGGGTGTTTGCATATACCGGGAAACAAGACCAACATCAAAGGAAATATCAGGACAAGGATGAGTCAAGTATAAGACGATACCAAGTAATTGATGGTACATAGTGGCATCAACTTTAGAATAAGTACAGGTGGTAGAAAGCTTGACTCCAAACTGGAATGGAGAAGGGGTTGGTTTACAATATTCCCTGTGAAAGCGATGAAGAAGGTCACAAGCATACTTAGACTGGGAAAGAAAAATTCTTTCCTTGGTCTGCAAAACTTGGAGGCCAAGGAAATAGTGAAAAAAGCCTAAGTCTTTCATTTCAAAGTTCTTCTTAAGATTGGTTTCACATGGTTTAAAATTTTTGAGTCACTACTAGTAAGGATAAGGTCATCAACATAAAGGACAAGGATTATGAGATGGATTCCTACTTTCTTAGTATAGACATTAGGATCAGAATGGCATCTAGAAAAGTTAGTGTCATGAAGAAAGTTGTCCATTTTGGCATACCAAGCTCGAGGAGATTTCTTAATACCATAAAGAGATTTCTTAAGGCGAAAAACAAGGCTACAGTCATTTTGGACATAGAAAAGAGGTTTTTCCATGTAGATTTATTCTTGCAAATCCGCATTCAAGAAAAAATATTTAACATCCATCTAATGGACCTCCCATTTATGTGAGGCAACAAGGGAAATAACAAGGTGGATGAAATTCATTTTGGCGATAGGGGTAAATTTTTCATTGTAGTCAATTCCTTCAACTTGGGATAATCCTTTCGCAACTAACCAAGCCTTGTGTATTTCAACACTTCCATATGATGCATATTTAGTTCTGTAGACACATTTACATCTGGCAAGTTTTCTTCCTTTTGGAAGAGGTACAATATCCCAAGTATCATTTTCCATTAAAGAACAATACTCTTCATTCATTGTTGTATGCCAATCTGGATGACCTGAAGCTTTTGCAAATGTCTCTGAATTGTGACTCTCTGAAACTTGAGCCAAAAGAGAAGAGGCACATTGGAACTATGAACATTTATGAAGATGATATGAAGGATCATTGACAAGATCATGAATTCCTTCTCATGTTGAACAGACCCATCTAGGAAGTAGTGGTGCTAGTGTTAGTTCTTGTTCAATGGACTCATCTGGAGGAAGGTGAGCAAGTGGAGGTAGATTTTTATCCTCACCATCATCATATGAAGAATAATAAGAAACCATAATAGGAACAATGGATGGCACAAACATCGAAGATGGCTCACAAGTTGAAGAAGGCACAATCGTCGAATTAGGATCGCAAGCCAAGAGATTTTCATCAAATTTAACATCTCTTCTAATAATAATTTCATTACAATGAAGCCCTGAGGGTTATCTCAAGTGGTTTAGAGCCATACATGAAGTTATCCCAAGAGGAGGAGGTCACAGGTTTGAATATCTTGTTCCCCCTTGGGATTAGGCCCCGTAATCAGGGTCGATGTTCGACCTTATTTACCATCCACGAAGTGGGGAAGTACTCGGGGGTTTCCTGTGCTGATTTCCGAGGAAGAAAAAAAAAATTATTACAATGTGGATGAACAAGTTTGTAACCTTTGACATGTTTAGAATTATAACCAACAAATATACACTTCTCACTTTTAGGTTGCAATGTTTTCCTTTTATCATCAAGAATATGAGCCCATGCTACACTGCGAAATACATGAAAGTGACTTACATTTGGCTTAATTTTATTCTATGCTTCTTTTGTTGTTATATTTTTAAGAGCCTTAGTAAGAGTGTGATTTACAATTTAATTTGCACTGTTAATGGCTTCCTCCCAATAATTTCAACTTAATCCCTTAGATCGGATCATACAATTATCCATTTCTTTTAAAATGTGCTTCTTTCTTTCAACAACACCATTTTGTCATGGTGTATATGGAACAATGTGTTTCATTTGGATGCCCAATGCAGGGCAGTGACTTGTAAATTGATTTTTCACATATTTTCCTCCTTTATATGTTCTTACTATTTGAAGTTGATGTCTAGATTGCTTTTCTACAAAGGCCCTGTAGGCCAAGAATTGGTCAAAAACTTCGCTCTTAAGTTTTAAGAAGTAAAAATAATTTTAAAACTTTGGATGGACGCTTCGGGTGCTTCACGGCGTCTCCGCAGCTAGGGTTAAACCCTAGCCGCCTTCCTCTCTGCAGCTCAGCCTCTTGGTTGCAACTGCTCTCTCTTCAATGGCCGCAGCTCCCTCTTCAATGATCGTAGCTTTCTCTTCAATGGCGGCTTCCTCTCATAGAGGATCAGGACGTAATGGCTCTGCCCAACATGGTTTTGCTGATCAGCAATGCGCGGTTCCTCTCACCCTTGGCCCTTCGGGTAGCGTCCCAAAATCCTACAGTGAGGCGGTTAAATCAGAAACCTCAGTTCGCTCCTTCCCATCTGTCTCGTGCTCAGTTAAAGAAGCTCCAGCGATCTCTCTTCTCATGGGCCAGGAAGTTGAAGATGAGGAAGCTTACTTCCAGTAAAATGCTTTAATCTTCCGATTCAATGGACTTTGGCCGCGGCTTGTGGATCTCAAAGGCTGGATATCAGCCCACCGAAAGCCTCTCATCAAGGAATATTTGTTCATTCACCCCTGCTTGAAGGGTTTCTTCATTGCAGAGTTTGACTTGGCAGCAGATCGGGATTTGATCCTAGCCTCTTGCCCTTGGTTTTGGGGAAACTCAGGTTTGTGCATGATGGTTTGGACTCCTTGCTTCAATCCTCTAACTGTTGTTCTTTCTTCTGCATCAGTTTGGGTCAGACTTCCGAATCTTCCCTTGCATTTTTGGGGCGAAACTTCTCTTCGATATATTGGATCAGCATTAGGAAAGTTTTATTTTGCAAGAAAAGAAACTAGAATTCATAGCACCACTTCATATGCCAGAATCTGTGTGGAAATGGATTTTAGCAAAGGGTTTCCAGCAGAAATTATTTTGGGTTGCAAAAACTACACTTGGACCCAAAAGCTAGACTATGAAAGAATCTCATTGCGTTGCAGGGCTTGTTTCGAAACAGGGCACATAGCAGCTCAATGCACAAAGGGGAACAGGAAAGCGGGAAAGCAACAACACAAATCAACATGGTGGGAAGGCTCCAATAAAGATCATCAACTAATTATTACAAACATCCGAAAATATTCTGTAGAATCAGACCCTCTGAGCCTTGATTCCAAAGGCACGTCTACTCAGGAGACACCTCTGAATCATTCCAAGAACGTCCCTCAATCAAAGAGTAAAGATTCAACTTCTCTTGATCCGGGAATAGAAAGTATTAAGTCTTCAGACATTCCTGATACAAGAATAGATAGCAAGGTACTCTTCATCCCCCCACCTCCTTCAAGTTGGGCAGACGAGGCCGATAAAGATGAAAAAGATGAAGTAGCATTGACATCCCCAAAGAAAGAAAGTCCCCCGGACCAGGAAAATAAGGGGATAATTGAATCAACAACAACATCACTACCTACCAAAGAAGGATGGACAGCAGTTGAGAAGAGGAAAAAGACACCACCAGAAATACAACCAATGATGACCAGAAGTCGATCCGAAAAGAAAAAATAACCAAGAGTTTCTTTAGTCAACTATTAGGCCGTCAATTTGTTCGAATTTATTCATGTAAGGAATCATGGAATGTAGTTTATTTGGATAACTGGAAACATAGGAAAGTGAACTTGAAATCCGGTAAGATAAATTGAAATCTATACTTGGGATCTTTTTTTCTATGTACTTTTTCCAGGCAAGGCCGATGATCTTTTATCAATACAATCATAATCGTTTCTGTTAAAAAAAAAAGTTTTAAGAAGTAAACCCAAGTGCATATGGAAAATTCATCAATGAAAGTTAAGAAATACTTGCACCCAAAAAAAGGAGGAGAAGAAAGTGGACCACACAAGTCACTGGGAACAAGCTGCATAGGGGCCGAGGTGTACCAAGAGGCATGTTAGTCGAAATTCTCATGATGATGTTTGTCGAGAACACAACCAAAACAAACATCATCTCTGCATGAAACAAGAGGAAGACCAGTCACCATTTGTTGATTACATAGTTGTTGTAGTGAGTGATAGTATAGATGACCAAATCACTCATGCCAAAATTTTCTCAAGTCATCACTATGAACAAC
Organism: Picea engelmannii; assembly: GCA_009831015.1. Classification (NCBI taxonomy): domain Eukaryota; kingdom Viridiplantae; phylum Streptophyta; class Pinopsida; order Pinales; family Pinaceae; genus Picea; species Picea engelmannii. Next base: position 627,210 of record ML778510.1, on the reverse strand, counting down.
AAAAACTGATGGAAAAGACGATGACCCAAAGTTGTCAAACTTGTACAACTTAGTAATATCATCAACAATTTCAAATGCAAGAACATGTTGAGGATCTTTTAGATCCTTGATTACAACTTGGTGAGGTGAAAACTCTACAGTCTTACCTTCACTTGAATGAGTGATTTGATATACTGATAGAAGGTTCTAGGAAAGACTTGGAACACACAATACATCACTGAAATGACCAGCAGCTACTTGAACTATTCTAGATCCTACAACAATGAAAGATATATCATCACCAACAAATATTTTCTTGGTGTTACATTCATTTAGAGCATAAAATATGAATTTATCCTTAGCCATATGAGAATATTCTCTAGAATCAATAAGCCACTCATCAAAAGAAGAAGAAGTAGAAATTCCATTAAGGGAGAAACCAGAAGAAAAAATTTCATGTCCATGAGAAGAAGAAGAAGTCTGATAAATATTGATGTTGTGCTTATTCATTGTTGCTTCTAAAGTTTCCATATTCTTAAAACATTTGGACTCATCACGACCCTCTTTCCCACAAAAGTTGCAATGTTTGTTAGTCTTCTTACCTTTACATTTTTCTCCTTTCTCACCATTAGGAGCAGAAGTTGGCTGAGTGGGTTTGCGACCCTTATTTTTCTTCCTGTTGTGGTGAGGATGTTTCTTCTTTGGGTTTTTGGATTTATCTTTCTGCTGGGCCACTGAGTCTTTGGTGGAGGTACCTATAGTGTTGATCACTCCATGTTGCACAAGCTTATCTTTATATAGAATCAACGCATAACAAAAAGACTCAAGATAGGGATTTTTATAAACAGTCCCGAGAGCTTCTCTAGTGGCATAGAAAGTAGATACAAACATTGAATATGCACTACCAAGATTATCAAGAATAATATATATGCAACGGTGTTCTTCGAGTTTTATGTTACATTCTTCACATAAAAGTATAAGTTTTTTGAACTTAGATAAATATTCTTCAATGCAAGCAAACTCATTTGGACTTAAAGTCGTTATCTGATTTTCTATCTGGTGGACTTGAATAATATTGTGTTTACCAAAAATAGATTCAATCTTTTCCCAAGCTTCATCAAGGTCATCAATTCCTTGAAGGTGAAACCTTAAATCATGAGATATGGGCATTCCAATCAATCCATGTTCTTTGTCATTCTTGTTTTCTCATTTTATTTTATTTTCATCATTAGTAGGTTCTATTTCTTTTCCCAAGGTAATCTGGTATAGTCCTTTAATTAATAAATCCTCCATATGGGATTTCCACTGGAAGTAGTTGGTGTTGGTAAGAAAAATATCACTAGGAGAATCCATATTAAATATGCATATAATATGGATTTAAAAATTGAAATTGATGGCATGGATGGAAAGAACTCGAAACATTAGGTTGTTTGAAATAAAATGGTGTTGAAAATATACTTCGGATGTGAAAGTTAACATAGTTACCAACTTAAGGAGAACTCTCCAGAGTTCTCGTTTTTCAGAGGTTGCATTTTTTACCCCCATTTCAAAAAATGGTGCTACCGATAGCACCATTTTTTGAAATGCGATAAAAAATGGCACCTATGAAAAACAAGAACTCTATCGGTAGCACCCTTTTTTTTGCAGTGGCTAAAATTTGGACCCATTCAGACCCGTTGGATTGACAACTTAGGTCATTGTGGACAATGACCTTAAAATTGGCCCTTGAATAAAAAAGCGATGCTACTAGTAGCACCAATTTTTGGGGGGAGTTAAAATTATCACTTAATTGAAACCGTAGCCTCGAAAATGACTACCATCGTCAATAAAAAAACTCAAAATCGGCTCTTAAATCATTGCTTAAAAGTTATTTTTATACTTTTTTTAAATTTACATTAAAAAAAAAAAAAAACTAAGAGTTGGTTTTTTTTTAAGTAAAACAAAAAACAACCATTTTTGTTAGAAAAATTGTAACCGGAATTTAATGTTTTTTAAAGAAAAATTAAAAACTAAAAAAACTACGAAAAACAAAACAATTAAAAATGTTTATTTTTTAAGTTAAAAAGGTGTAAAAGAAAATTGAAAAAACCCTTTAAATAAAAAAATAAAATTGAAAAGGAAAGAAAAAACCCAA
>ML778510.1:604185-621742 GCA_009831015.1 Picea engelmannii | reverse complement strand
AATGTTATTGCTAAGTTTAAAAACATTGAGGGCTAGTCAAAAGAGATTAACTGCAATATTGGAGTCAAACAAGGTTGTCCCTTGTCCCCTACCCTTTTTGGCATATACATTGACAAGTTAGAAGAATGCTTGGAAAAAGAAGGTTATGTCGGCCCTAATCTCACTTCTATATTCATAAATCTTCTTATTTATGTCGATGATATCGTTCTTATGGCAAGGAGTCCCCATAATATTGAAAACCAACTAAGAATCCTCAAGGATTTTTTCTCCAATATGGGTATGATTGTTAATACTGATAAGACTAAAATCATGATTATTAAATCCAATAAGATCCTTTATGATACATTTGTATATGACAACAACAACTTGGAGGAAGTGACTTCATACAAATATCTTGGAATTGATATTCACCACAAGCTCAATTGGAATTATAGCATTGCGAAAAGGATTATTGGGGGATGGAAATCTTATTATGGGCTTGAAAACAATTGTAAATCAGTTGATCTTTGGAGTTGGGATAAGAAGAAACTCCTCTTTGAGACTCTTGTTACACATGTTATTCTTTATGGATGTGAAGTCTGGGGTTGTAGTATCTCTTGTGAATCCTGGAGAAAGATAGAGCAAATACAAAATAATTTTATAACCTATAATCTCAAAATTAAAGGAAATACGCCCTATCCAATCCTCCTCTTAGAAACAAGCCTCTCCCCCATTGAGAGCATGGATATGAATAGATACCTAATGTATAAGAACAAGTTAAACAACATGGAAGACAAGAGTCTACCTAAAATTGCTTCAAAATCGAGTCATAACCACTTACAACTAAGTATCCCAAATTGTAACATTTACTTATTATCCAAACTTGCACACCACTTGACTTGTGTGAGTTGTGAGTGAATGAAAAAATTAGCTCAAGCGCCCTCTATTTATAGTGCTCTTTGTCACATGTGTCCAGGTCGACTTATTCTTTTAGAGGCTAATACTTAAGTATTAATTATTTTATAGAGTCGACATGTCTTCTAGGGTTTCTACACATCTGTTTAGGGTTTCTCTAGCTTCTGAAACATTCTAATCTAGTCAGAGGTTACACATGGAGGTTAATACCTCCCTTGGCTACTGTAACATCAACACAACAACGACGATCATTTTTGACTGGTATTTCAACGGTCTAGGTCAATCGAGTTTTGGTCGAAATTTTTCTACGTAATGAAGCTCGCCATGAGAGATCATTGATGGTCGATGGATGAATCGATGAGTTGGGAGAAGAATTTGGTTGCCCATAACACATCTATAACCTTCAATGATAAATGGTCGAATGTTGTCTAAATCCACCAATGTGTTTTCAATTGTCTATGGAAATCATCTATGGGTCGGTGGTCAAGTGTCGGTCGATTCAACGAAGTGTTTTAAATCAAGCAAGAAAAGTTGTCAATGATCGACGCACTGATGGCTGGGCGTCGGTGGATTAGACGAGGTGTTCAGGTCGTCCAAGAGAAGTGGTTGATCATCGATGAAGGGAAGAGGATAATGATGTCATAGTCCACGTTTCATGCCATGTCATCATCCATGTGTCATACCATGTCATCCAATTTGACACCTCAAGATGATGTGTCATGCCACATCGACATCCATGTGTCATTCCACGTCAGTAGTTTCCATGTCAATCAAGGATCAGATAAAGGTTGACAGTTGGGCATCAGCCAAATTTGAGGAGAGTTCGTCGGCCAACAAGGATCGATGACGATCGATGGTCGACGATCAAGTTGGGTGATTTAGCGATGTGTGCAAATCGGGTGTGGGAAAATGGACCAATAGTCGACGATCAAGTTGGGTGATTTAGCGATGTGTGCAAATCAAGTGTGGGAAAATGGACCAACGGTCGACGGTCGGATCTACAGTTTAGGAAAAATGTTTTGTGCACCCAAAGGAGGATGTCAATCATCGATGGTCGATAGAGTTAAATCAATGGTTGTTATTTCTCTTGATTTGAGATCAATGGATAAGATTTAAAGGGGCTGCTACAGTAATAAAAACAATTAGTTTTATGTGAATCTTGTGGTTTTTGAAGGTCATTAACTTGCAAGGCATTTTTGAGGTCCTAAACGACATTTTTAGCCAATCAAAATCCATGAGATCAAAATGTATGAAAGTACACTATGTCTTTGCATCTCAAATAAAAGAAATCATAGAGGGTTATCCAATGAGATAAATGGTTCGCAAAACAGAGCTTGTATGAAAAAGTTACAGCGAAAATAGTGAGAGTAAAATTTTGGCACCAATTTTACTTCCAGAAGGCATAACTCCATGCTCAATAGTCCATTTGGGGCAAAGGATTAGTCCATGGAAATATTATGAGCCATAGAAGCCAGCGGTGGAATCGGACTTTGGTTTTGGGTACCTAAAAACTTTTAGGAAGAAAAATAAGACTCGTGTAGCATGCAGGGGTAAATTGGGTAAAACAACCTCAACTTCTCTGAACCATAACTTTCACCTCGGAGCTCAAATTTGAGAAAACGAATATTCGTTGGAAAGGTATTAAGGAGTAGAAGACATATGTCCACCTAGAATTTTGAATTGGGCAATAAAATTTCTTAGAAATTAATAAATAGATTTCTATAGCAGTAAAACGGTGGAATTGCAGCATGTAAATGTTGTAACTTTTCGCTCATAATTCAATTTGAGGCATGGTTACAACCATTGGAAAGTTGTTTGAGAGAGTAATGCATCAAGGGAGTAAAAATTTGAATTGGTTCAATGTGTCCTTCATAAATGGATGAAAAAATAACATGAATGATGAAATGTTTTATGTTATACATGTCTAAGAATAATTATTTCATGCACATTTCTTGCAGAATTAGAGGTACATGAAGGAAAATTTGGTTCTTATATGAGAATTGGAGTTATGGAGGATGCTTAGGGATCTTACATCCATGAGGAAGAGATCATAGGTATGCATGTCAGCATGAGGAATGTTGAGACAAAGTCAAATGGGAGAAGAGATAGGTCGGAGCCTGTCACTATGAGAACCCTACATAGGGAAGTGTAGATCTATAGAGTTGATAATGAAAGGATTATGAAGGATAGGAAAGAGATACTTCAGAGATTAAACATGTTACATAAGCAATTTAACAAGGAATCTGGCACCAAGCAAGCAGCTAGTGCTAGACAAGTGTCAGCATCTAGATCCCATAGAAAAAGGGATGATTGTGGAAATCATAGGCAATCAAGGAGCATGAGAAGGCGCCATCATTCTCCCAAGCAATCCGCTAGAAGAACTCATGCAAGTTTGGGGGCATGGAGCTACCCAAGTGTATCTCTTGTTCAAAGGAAAAGAAGAAGGCATGAGCCAAACATCTTGCAAGGTGAACTCGGGAATATTAAGCCACCAACTTTCAATGGTGAGCACAAGAAAGGAGAAGAGGTTGAGACTAAGGCTTGGCTATTGGAAATGAAGAAATATTTCTAGCTATATGATTACCCCTCTCGGGTAGAAGCTATAATTGTGACCTACCACTTGCAAGGAAAGGAAACCATGTGATGGGATCAGCTTAAGTAAGCCAAGAATCTTGATGAGAAGAGGATCTCATGGAGGTGTTTCATAAGATATTTCCAAGAGAAATATTTGTCCGAGCATTACTATGAAAAAAAATATGAAAGAGTTATTTGAACTCAAGTTGGGAACCATGATAATGGAGGAATATGAGAAGCAGTCAGTTCTTTGAATTGTTGAAGTATGTTGACTTCATTAAGGATGAGAAGGTCATAATCCAAAGGTTTCTAAGTGGGTTACCCTCCTATGGTGACAAGATTCAATATGATAACCCCGAGACCTTGGAGGAAACCATAAATCTTGTTTTTAATGGCCCTACTTCTGAAAAAATCTCGTTTCCAATGGCCTGCAACACTGCTTCTATCAATGAATATTCATTTTCAAAAGTAAATGTTACCTTAAAACTTTGAGTTAGCTCGTCCCAATCAACAATTTCTATGCGTATTTCTAGTTCCAAGTACCAGTTCTTAGGGATCGTATCCAATGTATGTATGAACTTATGCGTTCGTTCCTTCTTTGGTATCAAAATCCGTATCTTTATGCACTACACAATATGATCTGTTGAGTCACTTACTCCTGCATATTTATGTGCAATATACTCAACCTCGGTACCAAATCTAATGTGCATCAATCTTCTACACTCTTGTCAGTGTTTTATTCTTTCTTTATGTGAGGCCCACCATCTGGCTGGAGTGGCTTTCAAGACATCTAATTCCAAAAATCTTTGTTGTTTTGATATCTGTAACTCGAGCGCTTTTATAAAAGAACTTATAACAGTCAAACCATCATACTTGGGTGGGTCACGTAACTTTGTTCCAATCCATGGCAATGATAGAGTAATGCGGGCACACTGTCTAGTTGATACTTCATGCATCTTTTTTTTCCAATGTTCCAGTCCTTCTTCTAAATATGATGCACATGAGCTAATGCTTCTCCAACGTAGGGCACCATCTGCAGTCAAATTAACGTACTCATCCATTCGCGCAGTCATATTATATAGGTTATCAATTTCATTCCCCTTAGTAGGTTCGATGTACCTCTTTCCTTTTGTCAAATCCAATGGTGCAATAACCTTCAAGTCCTCTACTTCAAAGATCATTTCCCTGTTTTTTAGATGAATAATTTTCCAATTGTCAAAGGCCCATTCAAGCCCCATTAGCACTAGATATGGATGACTATTATCCACAATCTCAATAACTTCAAAATCGGCTACACTGTGCACTCTGTCTATATTCATAGGTACCCTTAACAACCGACCAATTGGTACTATTTTGTGTTGGTTAGTCAATCTTAACTGAATGGGAGACAAAATCAACTTTGATTTCACCCAGCATTTCCCATGTTTCTTTCTATAAAACATTTACATCAGAACCCAAGTCTAAAATGACCTGGTCCATGTCATAATCCCCAATCTACGCACTTAATTTAAACTTGTCTCTCGTCCTCTTTTTATGTAGTACCTAGTTTACTACTCTTTGTGCGGTAGGAAGTTCCCTTTCTTGCGCGCAATGCATTCAATGTAGTTTCATCTTTCGTCAATGCTAAACAACTTTTCAAAAATTCTTTCAAAGGAGTTTCCTTTTCAATGGGTCTTTCTGGGATAGTACGATCATATATCGAAGGCATGTCAACCAAAGGGGTTGCATATGATGTTGATGTTATCCATTCCAATCCTAAAATCTCCTTCATTGTCTATTGATATGTCTCTTCTTCTTTTTGTGTGTAAAATGTCACCATAGGTCCTGTTGATTTCCTCACTCATTGTTCACTCTGCCTCCCTCTGTTTATCATGTCAACTCCTATCTTAGCTCCTTTGTGTGTGACAATTGTTATTTTGGGTCCTTCATCACGTATCTCTATTGATATCTTATGTACGTTCTGATTTGGGTTCTAGTTCTGATTCCCTTTTGCCTGCCACTTCTCAAGTAGTTGAGGACAATATTCTATCACATGATCCAGTGCTCTACAATACGTGCAAGTTGTACAAGGATTTGGGAAGTCACGAGCTAAGTGTCTCGATTGATTATAATTATAGAAAATTATTAGGCCTCTACCTCCTTTGCCTTAACCTCTGCCAAACCCTCGTCGGCCTCCTAGATTACAACCTCTCTAATTATTATATTGTGGACCACCTCCTTCTGTTTTGACATTTTCCCCCTGAATTCTATACATGTCTAAAGTGCACTCTCTTATCATATCGAATACACCACAGTCCTTCTCTTCGCGCCCTACTGACTTGCAAAAGTTAAAAAATAAATTCCTTTGCGTACTCTGGTATTTCTACAATAATTGACAATCATGCGAATGATGTCCCCATTTCTTCCATATTTCACAATACCCCCCTCCTGGTAATGGGTTCAATGCTCCAGTTGCCAAATATTGTGCAAAAGTTGGGCATTCGTCCTTATGGTGAGCTTCAGTCCTACACTTGGTACACCAGATTTGTTCCCACTTATCCTTCCCTTTCGTCAGTTATGCTAGTTGGATTGTCAAAGCAGGTAATTGTGTCTGGACTTGAACCATCCCCTATGGAAGATGATTATAGCTTCATTGCAATCTCCAAATCTTCAGGTTGCGATGCAACCTTTTGTTGTATCAATGGGCAACGAATGTGTGGAAATAGTCCTGCAATAAACCATTATTTGTGTTGTTGATAAGGGTTTAGAAATGTCAACTGACGAAGCATTGCACCTTTCCCTTTTCCTCCTTGATATAGGGTACATACCTCAAAAAATCAAGGAATTTGTTGACACATTCTTCTATATTAAGTTGTCCCAGTTTGAGTTCATAAAACTCTTTAGTCTTTTCGTCGAAATATTTTTCCGACAGATACTTCTTTCAGAAGTATTTCTCAAACCGTTCCCAAGACAGGTCCTCTTCACGAACCCCTTTCATATTCTTAAGGTCTTCCCACCAAATGGAAGCCTTTCTATTCAAGTTGAAGGTGGCCACTCGGGCCTTCATATTCTCTGAAAAGTCATGGACTCTGAAATACTTCTTTAGTCCAAATAGCCAGGCCTCTGCTTCCTCTCCCTTCTTTATTTCACCGTCGAAGGAGGGTGGTTTGGCCTTTCTGAATTCTTCAAATTTTCGACCTTTGAAAGGCTTTGGCTTCTTTTTTTTCTTTCGAGAATAGGAATTGGTTTTGTTGCTAGAAGAGCCTTCTGAATTGCCAGCTTCTTTCTCAGAGGAATCACTCGGCACTGGTCCTCTACCTCTGGGGTGGACCTTTTTCGAGGTGCTCCTCTCAGTGTGGCCATTGATATGACCATGTTTCTGAGTTTTAGGTTCATGTTGCATTTGTCTTTGTAGATCGGATAAACTCTACAATAAAACTACGTTAATTTTTGTTTGCTTTTCTTGTTCTTTCATCATCCTTTCATTGTCAACCTTGCCGCTTTGTAATTCGGCCATGAGACTCCTCATAGTCTCGGCTAGATCTGGAGAGGTCCCTACTGCCCTCCTTTCGTCAGACTCTTTGTCTCTATTGTGGGAGCCTTCTCCCACTTCTTGGTGAGTCAACATACTATGCGTTGATAATTTCCTGCGGTTGATCTTCCGCTTGTGTGCAAAAGGAAAAACATTGGTTGTTAGTCAATATTTATATTTATTTATAACCAGTACATAATTCATAATTTTCACATGTACACACACAATAGGGGTTTTTCATTCTTAACTTCGTCTTTTGATTAGGAAGGTTAATACAAGGGGTTATTCTTTTTAAGAGTGTTCTAAACGGAGCTTCTACGCAACTCGTTCATGAGCCCAAGCAGGCCAAGTGTTGTAACCATGCTCTGATACCAATTTGTCACATACCCCTACGGCGTAATAAAATTTTCGTCGAATTCTTGAGGGACGGAATCCCCGAAGTCCTATGGGGGCCTAGCACAGGACAGTTCCTCCCTGTTTACCTCCCTGTGGTCGTGGGTTAGGACCACAGGCCAAACAAACTAAGCGCCTTTCACAACTCGTGACCTCGCGAGTCGGGAGTCGAAGACCCTCGAATTTCCTTCACCAATCATCGATACCCGAGATTTTGATATGGTATATCCCCTCCTTGTTGGCACTCTCCACTCATGACCACCAACTAGGGCTAATTACTAGCCTTGCTTGCAACTCGCAAGTTCACGTGTTGAAAGGTTGAACCTCTGGCCCCTTCTTTTACGAAACTCCGAGACACAAAATTCAGAGAAGGTTTGACTTCTTCTGGGCTTCTCAGGATTCGCAACTTCGTGACTTGAGTTGTTGGGCCTTTGTGCCCCTTTCTTACGAGAACCCGAGATACGAGACGTCAACAAGATGTCGACTCCCATTTCAAACGACACGTGTCCACCACCTGTCACCATTTCTCCCTCTCTCTGGGCATCTTATCGTCACACCACCTGTCAACCACGTGGATCCCCTAAAGCGAACGTGCCACATGTTTCACAAGTTCTCGCAACTCGCAAGCTCAGGACTTCTACAGTCGAAATTGATTCCCCTCAACCTCCGAGACCCCGATATGCGATGTACCGAAACGTCAGATCCCACGACTGTCCTTTCTCTTTGATCAACGGCCCAGATCACGTCGCGATCTCACGACTCGGGACTTCGTGAATCTAAGAGCCGGGTCTTCCACCTCTAAACTCTTGAATCCCCGATACGCGAAGTGGTCGGATCTTCTGCCACCTGTCCTTCAACATGGACGGTCTCGATGTCTTCGAGACTTTTGGGATGTAGTCAAGTTCACTCTCCCGCCTAAGTAAAGGTTAAGAATCGACGACTTATAAATCTTCGATGGGTCCCTAGGATCTATGGTCCAGGATCCCATCATGATCTCGCGACTTGGGACTTCATGACTCCAAGAGCCGGGTCTTCCACCTCCGAACTCTCAAATCCTCGATACGCGAAGTGGTTGGATCTTCTGCCACCTGTCCTTCAACATGGATGGTCCCGATGTCTTTGGGACTTTTGGGATGTAGTCAATTTCACTCTCCCGCCTAAGTAAAGGTTAAGAATCGACGACTTATAAAGCTCCGATGGGTCCCTAGGATCTACGGTCCAGGATCCCGTCGCGATCTCGCGACTCGGGAATTCGTGACTCCAAGAGTCGGGTCTTCCACCTCTGAACTCCTGAATCCCCGATACGTGAAGTGGTCGGATCTTCTGCCACCTATCCTTCAACATGGATGGTTCCGATGTCTTCGGGACTTTTGGGATGTAGTCGAGTTGACTCTCCCACCTAATTAAAGGTTAAGAATCGATGGCTTATAAAGCTTCGATGGGTCCCTAGAATCTACAGTCTAGGATCCCATCGCAATCTCGCGACTCAGGACTTGGTGACTCTAAGAGCTGGGTCTTCCACCTCCGAACTCCCGAATCCCCGATACGCAAAGTGGTCGGATCTCTCTACCTCTTCTAATCTTGAATCACGAAGTTCAAACTCTTGAAGCTTCAGGCTCCCATGACGGGGTAATTCTCGGAAAAGAGTGCTCTCAAGGGGCCTTCCCAGAATATTACGAGAACTAAGTAAATAAGACGATTCTCGGTGGAGCGAACTCATGTCCCAGAGTTAAAAATTTGTGCAGAAAAAAACTATGGCATGTAAGCATACACAGGAATCCATTCTATCAAATCAAACATTAGGTAAATACTTCTACTCAGAACTATTTACAAGCACATAAAACTGAACATGTGATTGTGGCATTAACTTCAAATAACACTTATCAGAAATAACACCAGAGGTGATGCAACCACTGAGAGGGGTGCTCGTTTCCACCCAACCGTAGGCTCAACGACTCCCAACGGATTTACCACTAGCCACTCCCGAGCTGAGACCACGATGCTGGGAGACTGTGTCTCGGTTTGCCAGTGACCGAGAATGAGGGTTACTCTCCCCCTTCTCTGCTATCACTTACTCTGCATACCTCCAGAGTTCTTCCTCCTTTCCTCGCATCTGCCCCCTCCACGCTTCTTCCTCACGCATTTCTCTCTTGCGAGGTTGCGTGTGGCATGATTTCCCTCGTGGTGGTCAGGCCCGAGGCTCCTACAAATGGGCGGTTCACTTCCCCCATCCCACATTAATTCTCGAGGAGCCCTCTACCTACAACCCTGGGAGTAAATTATTTCGGTCCAGCGAGCCACGGTTCGTTCTCCGGGCCAGTGAAGTCCAAATATGGTATTGGTTTCGGTGGAAGTTAACGCCACCTTTCCAGGTGCCTTCCACCACCTTTCTTCAGCCATCGTGGTCTCTTTCTCAGCATATCCCCTCTCAGCAGTCCTGCAATATATATATATTCGAAATATTATTTACATTCATCGACCTTTTTCACAAGGTCCATTCACATCACACATTCACATTTTTTAGTTTGCCATAGGTCTTGGCCAGTATATTTATTTTTACAAATTGGGGAAAACAAGGTGTTACAACTCCCTCCCCCTTAAAGGAAACATCGTCCTCGATGTTCTTATCTATCAACATGACATGCATGTACATAAGTAAACAAAATCGAATATGCTTGTCTCATGGCATCCTCCATTTCCCACGTAGCCTCATCTGGGCCAAAATGTCTCCATTGCACCTTGACCTGTGCAATGGTTCAGTTCCGGAGCAGGGTTTCCTTTCTGTCCAGTATGCACTGAGGTTATGGTAGAAATTCTCCCTCCAATTCCACCTGGATCACAGACCAGACAATTATATGATTAGCATCATGTACATATTCCTTCAATAATGAAACATGGAAAACATTATGTGATTTTACTGTGGGAGGAAGTGCTAGCCTGTAGGCTACAGGTCCCACTCTATCTAGAACCTCAAAGGGTCCACAATATTGAGGTGCCAACTTGGCACAAACTCCCATTTTCAGGGAACTCTTACTGCACCTAACTCTGAGATATACATGATCTCCTGCTTTGAACTCTCTTGGAGTTCTCTTTTGGTCAGCATAACTTTTCTATCAGTCCTGAGCAATCTTCAGGTTTTGTTTTATCTGAGTGACCTGTTGTTCCATTTCTTTCAACATGTCGGGTCCAAAAGAAATTATGTTTATGGGATTACTCCAGCTGACTGGAGTGTTACACGGTCTACCATAGAGGGATTCGAAGGGACTCATATTCAAGGATGTTTGGTAGCCATTGTTGTAGGCGAATTCTACCAGTGGCAGGTAGTCTTCCCACTTCTTGGGTTGATGCATTACATGCATCCTTAACATATATTCTAGTATTTGATTCGCTCTTTCTTTCTGTCCGTCGGTTTGAGGGTGATAGGCAGTGCTAAACAACAACTTGGTCTCTAAACCAGCCATTAGTGATTTCCAAAAGTTGGAAGTAAATTTTGTGTCTCTGTCAGACACGATCTCTTTCGGCATACCATGCAGTCTGAATATCTCTTTCATGAATACCTGGGCAATATCGATTGCCTTACAGGTCGACTTGATGGGGATGAAGTGAGAAGACTTGCTCAATTTATCCACCACCACCATAATGACATCATTCTATTTGGTTGAGGTTGGTAATCCAATGATGAAATCCATGGAGATGGTTTCCCATTTCCATTCTGGGATTGGTAAAGGTTGCAATAATCCTGCCGGGTGTCGATGTTCTACTTTAACCTGTTGGCACTCTATGCATTTGGCTAGGTACTAGGCTATGTCTTTCTTCAATCCAGGCCAATAAAATTGTTTCCTAGTGGCAGTGATCATTTTCTGGTATCCTGGATGACCCGAGTAGGGTCTTTTATGTAGTTCATCCATAATGAACCTCTTCAAGTCGTCACAATCTGGGATATAAAATCTTCTTTTGTAAGTGAGAATACCTCCTTCGGTCTTCTGGTAGCCTTCATATTTTACTCCGGTGGGTTCTTGCTGTAGGTACATGGTCATAGTCCGGACGAAGGGATCTGTTTCTTGTGCAATTCTGATTCTTTCCTTGACATCTGTCTCGCAGGTGCTCACTGCTGCCAGGTGAATTGTTTTCATGTTTCTACTAAGGGCATCGACCACCCTATTTTCCTTACCTTTAATGTGTTTGATCTCGAAATCAAACTCGCTAAGGAGGGCCATCCACCTAGCTTGTCTAACATTGAGCTTTGGTTGATCAAATAAGTATCGCAATCCACAGTGATCTGTCATAAGTACAAATTTTCTTCCCAGGAGGTAATGCCTCCACATTTTCAAGGCATGCACTATGGCAGCCAGTTCTAGATCATGGGTCACATAGTTGACTTCATGCTCGTTCAAATTTTGGGATTCATAGTAGATCACACTTCCTTCCTGCATAAGGACTCCTTCGATCCCTTCCTTATAGGAATCTGTGCACACGAGGAAATCAGCTTCTAGATCAGTGATTTTCAACACGGGTGCATGGGTCAGTAGATGTTTCGGGGTTGGAAATCTTTCCTCACATTTCTGTGTCCACGGGAATTTCGTCCCCTTCCTCTGGAGGGCAGTGATTGGACAACCAATCTTGGAGAATCCTTTTATATATATCCTATAGTACCATGCTAATCTCATAAAGGATTTGATGTCCGAAACATCCTTCGGGGTAGGCCATTCCATGATAGACCTGATTTTGTCGGGGTCTACCGCTACTCCTTCTTCGGAGAGAACATGGCCTAAGTAATGTATTTGATTCTGGAAGAATTCACATTTGTTGAATTTGGCATAGAGATGATGTTCTCTTATCACTTGTAGCACAAGTGTAAGATGCTCTTCATGCTCTTTTTTGTTCTTGGAGTAAATTAATATATCATCAATAAAGACAAGCACAAATTTGTCTAGGAACTTGTTGAGTACATTGTTCATCAAGAACATAAAAGTGGCATGGGCATTGGTCAACCCAAATGGCACCAACACAAACTCATAGTGACCATACCTCGTTTGGAAGGCAGTTTTATGGATGTCTTCACCCTTGATTCGGACTTGATGGTATCCTGACCTCAAATCAATCTTTGAGAAGATAGATGCACCTCCCAATTGGTCGAACAGGTCATTGATCCTAGGCAAGGGGTACTTGTTCTTTATGGTTACCTTATTGAGTTGTCTATAATCTATACACAGTCTAAGGGTACCGTCCTTCTTTTTCACAAACAGGATTGGTACTCCCCACGAAGACACGTTGGGTCGAATATAGCCTTTATCCATCATTTCCTTTAATTGCATCTTGAGTTCAACTAACTTGGGTGTTCTCATCTGGTAGGGTTTCCTAGACACCGACACCGCTCTCGGTGCAAGTTCTATCGAGAAGTCTATGTCCCTTCTTAGAGGTAAACCCGATACCTCTTCTGGAAACACATCTTTGTATTCTCTCAGGATAGGGTGATCGTCAGGGTTTGGTTTGTCATCTTCGATTGTTTTCAACACCTGTATTGCATATAGGGTACATCCCTTGCGACAATACTTTCTCATTTGAAGAGATGATATTTGTCTCACCGAGACAGGTTTTCGGATCCCTTGAAGGGTTATCCTCTTCCCTTCCTTACTTACACATTCTAAGTTCTTATGGTAACAGTCCAATCTGGCTTTATGGGCAGCTAGCCAATCCATACCAATCAACAGATCATATGATCCCAGGGGTAATATGTTAAGGGTTGCTTGGGTGGGGAATTCACCCAACATTAATTGGCAGGCTGGTATGACTTCTGCTATCCTCCTTTTGGTGCCAGTGGCTAACTGTACCAACCATGGCTTGGTATGTTTTTGTGGCTGTAGTTTACACTTGTCAACAGCTTTAGGGGCTATATAACTCAAATTTGAACCAGGGTCAATTAAAACAGACACTAGATGGTTGGAAGTCATACCTCCTATTTCCACTACTGAAGCTTGGTGGTCGGCTTGGTTATTATCCAAGGCTGCATAAATTTGTGGCACACTCTTGGCCACATCATTGACGGTAGTAGCTTCCTATATGTTATAAATCCTCCGACTATTATGTTGTCGGTGTGGGCAGTCTCTCAGGAGATTTTCTTCTCCGCAACCCCAGCATTTCAAAGGTTCTCTCTTTGGGTTATTAGTCTTCGCTGATATGGGTCCAGAAGTCTTATTTCCACTCAAGGAGGGAAAATTCTGCTGATGCATACTCCAGGCTGGAAAGTTCATTCTTGGGTTATTCTTGTAGTTCTTAAATCCTGAGGATTTAATTCCCCTTTTCTGAAATCTTGAACTATTCTTCTGTTTCCATCCTTCCCGAGGTTCTGCTCGATGCCCAAACTGTTCATGAAAATAGGTTGCCTTTCGAATAGTGTCTTTTAGAGTCTTTGGCTCATCAAATTCAATTCTATTCCGATAATCCTTAGGTAGTCCACTGATGAAGCGTTGCACCTTTGCCTTTTCCACCTTGATATAGGGTACATACCTCAACAAATTGAGGAATTTGTTGAAATATTCTTCTATAGTAAGTTGTCCCAGTTTGAGTTCATAAAACTCTTTAGACTTTTCATCGAAATATTTTTCCGACAGATACTTCTTCCAGAAGTATTTCTCAAACAATTCCCAAGACAGGTCCTCTTCGCAAACCCCTTTCATATTCTTAAGGTCTTCCCACCAAATGGAAGCCTTTCCGTTCAAGTTGAAGGTGGCCACTCGGGCCTTCATATTCTCTGAAAAGTCATGGACTCTTAAATACTTCTTTAGTCCAAATAGCCAGGCCTCTGCTTCCTCTCCCTTCTTTATTTCACTGTCGAAGGAAGGTGGTTTGGCCTTTCTGAATTCTTCGAATTTTCGACCTTTGAAAGGCTTTTGCTTCTTCTGTTTCTTTCGGGAATAGGAACCGATTCTCCTGCTAGAAGAGCCTTATGAATCGTCGGCTTCTTTCTCAAAGGAATCACTCGGCACTGGTCCTCTACCTCTGGGGTGGACCTTTTTCGAGGTGCTCCTCTAAGTGTGGCCACTGATATGACCATGTTTCTGAGTTTCAGGTTCATGTTGCATTTGTCTTTGTAGATTGGATAAACTATGCAATAAAACTGCGTTAATTTCTGTTTGTTTTTCTTGTTCTTTCATCATCCTTTCATTGTCAGCCTTGCATCTTTGTAATTCGACCATGAGACTCCTCACAGTCTCAGCTAGATCTGGAGGGGTCCCTACTGCCCTCCTTTTGTTAGACTCTTCATCTCTATTGTGGGAGCCTTCTCCCACTTCTTGGTGAGTCACCATACTATGCGCTGATAATTTCCCGCGGTTGATCTTTTGCTTGTGTGCAAAAGGAAAAACGTTGATTGTTAGTCAATATTTATATTTATTTATAACCAGTACATAATTCATAATTTTCACATGTACACACACAATAGGGGTTTTTCATTCTTAACTTCGTCTTTTGATTAGGAAGGTTAAGACAGGGGGTTATTCTTTTTAAGAGTGTTCTTAAGGGAGCTTATGCGCAACTCGTTCATGAGCCCAAGCAGGCCAAGTGTTGTAACCATGCTCTGATACCAATTTGTCACATACCCCTGTGGCGTAATAAAATTTTCATCGAATTCTCGAGAGACGGAATCCCCGAAGTCCTACTAGGGCCTAGCGCAGGCTAGTTCCTCCCTGTTTACCTCCCTGTGGTCGTGGGTTAGGACCACAGGCCAAACAAACCAAACACCTTTCACAACTTGCAACCTCGCGAGTCGGGAGTCGAAGACCCTCGAATTTCCTTCACCAATCGCCGATACCCGAGATTCTGATATGGTATGGCCCCTCCTTGTTGGCACTCTCCACTCATGACCACCGACTAGGGCTAATTACTAGTCTTGCTCGCAACTCACAAGTTCGCGGGTTGAAAGGTTGAACCTATAGCCCCTTCTTTTACGAAACTCTGAGATGCAAAATTCAGAGAAGGTTTGACTTCTTCCGGGCTTCTCGGGATTCGCAACTTCGTGACTTGAGTTGTTGGGCCTTTGTGCCCCTTTCTTATGAGAACCCGAGGTACGAGACGTCAACAGGATGTTGACTCCCGTTTCAAATGACACGTGTCTACCGCTTGTCACCATTTCTCCCTCTCTCTGGGCATATTATCATCACACCACCTGTCGACCATGTGGGTCCCCCAAAGAGAACGTGCCACGTGTTTCACGTGTTCTCGCAACTTGCAAGCTCAGGACTTCTACAGTCGAAACTGATTCCCCTCAACCTCCGAGACCCCGATATGTGATGTACCGAAATGTCAGATCCCACAGTTTTCCTTCCTCTTTGATCAAAGGCCCAGATCACGTCGCGATCTCATGACTCAGGACTTTGTGAATCCAAGAGATGGGTCTTCCACCTCCGAACTCCCAAATCCCTGATACGCGAAGTGGTCGGATCTTCTGCCACCTATCCTTCAACATGGATGGTCCCGATGTCTTTGGGACTTTTGGGATGTAGTCGAGTTCACTCTCTCGCCTAAGTAAAGGTTAAGAATCGACAGCTTATAAAGCTTCGATGGGTCCCTAGGATCTACGGTCCAGGATCCCATCACGATCTCGCGACTCGAGACTTTGTGACTCCAAGAGTCGAGTCTTCCACCTCTGAACTCCCGAATCCCCGATACGCGAAGTGGTCGGATCTTCTGCCACCTGTCCTTCAACATGGACAGTCTCGATGTCTTTGTGACTTTTGGGATGTAGTCGAGTTCACTCTCCCGCCTAAGTAAAGGTTAAGAATCGACGGCTTATAAAGCTCCGATGGGTCCCTAGGATCTACGGTCCAGGATCCCATCGTGATCTCGCAACTCGGGACTTCGTGACTCCAAGAGTCGAGTCTTCCACCTCCGAACTTCCGAATCCCCGATACGTGAAGTGGTCGGATCTTCTACCACCTGTCCTTCAACATGGACGGTCCCGATGTCTTCGGGACTTTTGGGATGTAGTCGAGTTCACTCTCCTGCCTAAGTAAAGGTTAAGAATCGATGGCTTATAAAGATTCGATGGGTCCCTAGGATCTATGGTCCAGGATCCCATTGCGATCTTGTGACTCGGGACTTCGTGACTCCAAGAGTCGGGTCTTCCACCTCCGAACTCCTGAATCCCCGATACGCGAAGTGGTCGGATCTCGCTACCTCTTCTAAGCTTGAATCACGAATTTCAAACTCTCAGAGCTTCAGGCTCCCATGACCCCGAAACCTTAGAAAGCTACTCTTTCTTGCATAATGGTACCAGACCCGGATCGCATGGACCCTCAGACGGTTCTCGGGCAATTATCCCCGATCTTAATCAAATCTCTGGTAAGGTTCAGTACGGTTACAAGGTTTATGGGGTAATTCTCATAAAAGAGTGCTCTCAAGGGGCCTTCCTAGAATATTACGAGAACTAAGTAAATAAGACGATTCTCGGTGGAGCGAACTCATGTCCGAGACTTAAACATTTGTGCAGAAAATAACTATGGCATGTAAGCATACACAGGCATACATTCTATCAAATCAAATGCTAGGTAAATACTTCTACTCAAAACTATTTACAAGCACATAAAACTGAACATGCGATTATGGTATTAACTTCAAATAACACTTATCAGAAATAACACCAGAGGTGATGCAACTGTTGAGAGGGGTGCTTGTTTCCACCCAACCGTAGGCTCAGCGACTCCCAATGGATTTACCACTAGCCACCCCCAAGCTGAGACCACGATGCTACGAGATTGCATCTCGGTTTGCCAGTGACCGAAAACAAGGGTTACTCTCCCACTTCTCTGCTATCACGTATTCTGCATACCTCCAGAGTTATTCCTCCTTTCCTCGTGTCTGCCCCCTTCGCGCTTCTTCCTCACACATTTCTCTCTTGTGAGGTTGTGTGTGGCACGATTTCCCTCATGGTGGTCAGGCCCGAGGCTCCTACGGATGGGCAGTTCACTTCCCCCATCCCTCATTAATTCCTGAGGAGCCCTCTACCTACCAACCTGTGAGTAAATTATTTTGGGCCAGTGAGCCACGCTTGGTTCTCTGGGCCAGTGAAGTCCAAATACGGTATTGGTTTTGGTGGAAGTTAATGCCACCTTTCCAGGTGCCTTCCACCACCTTTCTTCAGCCATCATGGTCTCTTTTTCAGCATATCCCCTCTCAGCAGTCCTGCAA
>ML778510.1:580130-604113 GCA_009831015.1 Picea engelmannii | reverse complement strand
CCTTTTTCACAAGGTCCATTCACATCACACATTCACATTTTTGAGTTTGCCACAGTTCTTGGCCAGTATAGTTATTTTTACAAATTGGGGAAAACAGGGTGTTACAGATCCACTGCAAATTTTGTAATATAACCCCCCAGTATGTTATTCAACCAGAAATCAATTGTACGCAAAGTAGTATTGCTTACATAATTCAATTATCTTACCAACTCAGAGGTCCAATTCCTCGATGTTGCAGTACCTTATCTTCAAGTTTTTTCCACTAATCTTTCTAACCATTCATTCAAAATAATAAAAAATTCACCAAAGAAAATCTCATGCAACTCTATGAACACATACATTTGCAACCATTGTTCGTCACTCATACAAGGGTTTCTATTCTCTCCTCAGGCAAATTCTCATTCCTTCTTTTCTATCCATTAGATGATCTCTTTCTTAGTCGGCCTCCAAAACATTTCCTCAATTATAGATTATGGTTCCCAACAATAAAACCATTTGTTGGTGCACGGTTATAAGACCCTAAGTCCATTTTATTCAACCAAGAAAACCCTTCAGATACTGTCCCTTTCAACATTACCTGCATGCAAGTGAAGTCTCACCTGAGGTATCTATTGGGGCTGTAGGAACCAATTTTCTACAGGGATGAAGGGATGTGAGGCTATCATCATATCCATTACTACTTATCCACCCTATGCGCAATATATTTATTCATATCCTTTAATTAGTTACCAACTCGATTGTGCAAAATCCTTATCACAGATTGCAACATAAATAACCCATTGTAGCATTCATTATTATTGTGCATCATTCATATAGTCAACATATCTATACTAATCATGCATAACCAAAATATCCATGAACAATCACATCAACACAAAACATAGAGACACATATTTTGACGTGGTTCACCCAATCCTTGATCTATGTCCACAACAGTTGGCTTCTATATTAATCTTCATGCAGTAATTTCCGCAGGCCTTCGCATTGAGCTTACAGTAGATACAACATATTGTATCCTCAATCTATCCTAGCCACTATGTAGTGCTCGTCTCTCTCTGCAAAACCTTTCCAAACCCTTCAATAGGGATTCTCACTCATAGGCACCATAATCTCTTATTCTCAACAATCTAATCTCTCTTTTTCACCAACCTATCCTTCCCCAACCCATTACATATTTATACATAGAGTTAGGGTTCATAACCCCAATAGTTTTTCCCAAACCCTAATATGTCCTAGGTGTTTCCTTATTTCCCGCCAACATATTGTTTTTCCTTCCTTTTCATATGCATGTTGCTTTTCCTACTTTATCATTGAACTATTGCTTTCTTTCCTTCTTTTGTGCCTGCTCCGACTTCTGTTTTGACCCCACAAACTGCTCCCTTTTCTACTTTTGTGTGTGCTCTTCCAAACTTAGTTATTCAAATTGCCTATCCAACAACACTACTTGTTGACTCTCATTTTCATGCCCTAGCTCACACATCCCCATGGATAAGGATGAGGATAATCTTGCTCTTTCAATCCATAGTGTTCAACTAATGGCATTGAAATCTAAGTCCATCAAGATCATGGGTCAAAGAGACAATTGACTTTTGCTTGTTTCAATTGGATCTTGATATTAAATATTGTAATGATCTCTCTTTTGTCCTTTGCACTCAAGGTATTCGAAGTCAATTCCAATTGTAAAGGATTGTAGTTAACCTTACCTTTAATGTTGGAGTTGTTTCACCTATGTTCAATATCCATAGCAAGCAAAAACTTATTTTATTATTGTTTGTACCATTTATTTTTTGGGTGCAACTTCCTATGATTCTCTTATGTGTGGCCATTGACATTGTAATTATTACCATGGTTATTGGGGCCCTTGTACTAATGTGCAATCGAGGTCATCTTCTTGCCATTTATTTTTCCTTTCTTCCCAATGATTCTCTTATGTGTGGCCATCAACATTGTAATTCTCACCATGGTTATTGGGGCCCTTGCATTTATGTGCAATTGTGGTCATCTTCTTGCCATTCCTTTTGCCTTTCTTCCCAATCCTCTTGTACTCATGCATGGGTCCACTAAAATGTCCTTTCTTATCCTCTTTAATACATTGTTTTTTCATATAGGTTGGACTTTGGTTTGAAAAGCATCACTTGGCTTCAAATAAGGGAAAATAGTCATCCAAAAAGCATAATGAATACATCAAGGTGATTGAGAGATATACCTCCCAACTAAATAACTCATTTCCAAAACCCAATGGTGTAGTTTTAAACATTATAATGAATATTTTGTTCTTAATGGACTAGAATTCGAACTTAATGAGGGTGTTTAAGGTTTCACATTGAGTCACTCATGGTCCTTGTTCAAGTCTCTAAGTACAAACATAACTTTACCAAGTCAACGCATGGTCTTCTAACTTCAAGAGAGCAAAAGAGAATTTTTTTCTCTTCACCAATTTCATGCACACTAAAAAAATCTTTTAGAAGTTGTAACCATTGACTTAATTTAGGGGCTTCAATCTCACTTGCATAAGGCTCGATGTCTGCTTTTTATTTAACCTTGAAATGTGTCTGAACTTTCTTGCCCTTCCCTTCTCCAACTTTCACTTTTCTCTCTTTTAGATTCTTCTTCAAAACTTGAACTCGACTTTGAGGTAGCTTGCCCCTTTCCTTCTTCAACATCATTATTGCAATTAACATGGAAACGCTCTCATTCATCTCGAACATGATCATGGTCAATTGAAACATGTTTAGAAACATTTGGGCCATCCAAGTCTCCAAAGTCAGAACTTTGTCTCAAACTCACTACATCTTCAATTAACTCCGATGTCAAAATATTGAGATCATTTCTTTCATCTATACTTGCTCCAATCTCATGATTCTCAAACTAGCTCCCCACCCTCTTGTTGTCTTGAAAACGTTGTTGATGTTCAATGTGGTATGCTCTTTACCAATGTCAAAAATATGACCGATAATCAATTAACCTATGCCAAACCAATCTCATCAAATGAATAGTGTGTTAATTATTTAGTTCCTACTCTCGATGATTAACTTCATCGAGTGCAACTAACCATATTTGTGTATACCAAACAAAGATTACAACACAAGAAATCCATAAACTAGGTTCAAGCACACAAAAATTTCCTAAAGAAACACGACTTGAGAAAACTCTAGTTCAAGATGCCTTGATCAACACCAACTAGTTCGAGATGCCTTGATCAAAGCCAAGGCAAATTGAAGTTTACATAGGGATCATCTAGACCTTATACTTGTAACCAAATTCAACAATTACAAGGGTGAACACCTCATTTATTAAATTTATTCCATGACCCTTTCTAGTGTCAACCTCCTCAAAGTCTCTCTTTTTATTTACAAATGACAAAGGTTCGAGTCAATTGATGTGCACTACTTTTTCCCTTTTATAATAAAACCATCAATCCTCTTTTTTTGAGGGGCCAAAACTAACTAATCCACTTACCAAAGAATCAATGAACCCCTCAATGTTTATCCACTTGTCTTTGTTTCTCCCTCTTTCCTAGAAGACCAAACAATGCAAAAATTAATTACAAATGTTCAAGTAGTTGTAACAACCTTTGCCTAGGTAGAGCATCAACATGCACATTGTGGCATTTCCCAAAAGTCAAGAGATTCCATGTCCATAAGCAATGGCTTCCACGTTGCTACAATGACAAATCTCCTCCATATGCTCGAGATTTGTCATCAATTTAATTCCTAATAATAGACAATGTAAATAGACAAGACATTGTGACGATGCATGTGGAATGCACCAACATTGTCCTCCACCAACTCATCACACCTAGTCACCTCCATATCTAAAGTCTACACACCAAAGGGTCCACGACAATGTTTATAGAGTCCCCAAGTTCAATCTAACCTTTGAACACAACTTGTATTCATAACTACCCACAATAAAAGCAAAAACATTAATAATATTTAAAAAAATAAATTTAAATCAATAAATTAAAAATAAGAGTATAAAAATAGCATCTTAAAAGACCAACACATAATATTGTGGCATTTTTACTTACTTTTCATTCAGTCAATTATGCCTACTATGAAGTTAGTTATGCTTGTTGTTATGATCAAAGAGCTACAAACAACCCCGATTAGATTCTTTACGAGCTACCTTATATTCTTTACAAGATACCAACGAAGAAGAATAGGAAGGATTATAATTAATTCAATCATAACAACAACAACAAGAACCATGTGAAACAAGATCCATCCATCAGTGGATCATATCAGGAACATTTCTACACTTTTTGGCGGGAATGTAGATGTTCATCATTGTGAAGCGGTTAGAAGGGAACTTCGGGTGGTATATGTTTGACATAGACAAGTTGCAGTGAGGAATGATGGGACGTGTGATTCTCAAATCTATCTGGTTATTACATGCTTGGATAGCTTTATATACGATGCGTTATTTGAAGCTTTGTCTTGGCCTTATTTGATACATTTAACATACAAAACCCATGTTGTCTTAATATCATGTAGTTGAGAGCTTCTTCTCATCATGTAGAGGAATTCAGATCAAGACAAAACTTTATAGAAGCAATCACAAAACCTTTTTACTCAATATGATTTATCAATCCATTTCAAATGAGCTCCATAGTCTCATTCTCTTGCTCTATAGTTTGAGTAGGAATTAGATTAGAGTTCTTAAATTTTAGTAGAGTAGGAATTAGATTAGAGTTCTTAAATTTTAGTTGAAGTAGGAATTAGAACACTCCAAACTATCATAAACCATCAAATAGAAAAATTCAAAAAACCCTACAAATCATTAACATTTACCACTTTGATAAAAAAGTTAAAACCCTTTTTCATATAGTTCACCGCCTTCATAGAATATCAAACCCCATTTTTTTAAAACTGAAACCATACAACATCTTCCAACCACCCGACCACACTAACACATGGACAAAAACCAATTAAAAAACTATCAACTCACTAGCAAATAAAATCATTTTCAAAACAAAGAAACCTATAAAATGTTATCAATTTTAAACCATATTTCATAAATAATTTGATATAATAAATTAACAAATAAAAAAAAAAAATACATTGAAAAAAATTACCACACCTCTAAAATAATATTTCATATTTCATAAATAATTTAATATAATAAATTAACAATTTCAAAAAAAAAAAAAATTACTATACTTAAATAATGTTTCAATATACAATATACAGAAGTAATAACAAAAACCAACCATGCATAAATAAACTTTAAATTGGCAGATCATATCAAACAAAAATCATTAATTCAATATGTAAAGGCTATTAACTCAATTTCAAACATGGAGTATTATTTTCACTATACCCTAAAGTATAGTAATAATGATATTAACTCAATTTCGGTATACCATAAAGTAGTATTGATAGTCAAGCCAATTTATAGAAACAAATTTACATACATAAAAGGAAGACAAGAAATGATAAAAAACAAAACAATCACTTAATTAGATATAATAATAATATATAATAATAATGATAATTAAACCAACTTATAATACGTAAAAAAAAAAAATCAAAAAATAATTAAAATCAAAACTATAAAAAAATATCAATCAATTAGATATAAATACAATTTTTTAATTGTATCTTATCGTTGTAAATTAACAAAAAAATAAATTTAGAAAAACATCAAAAAAAACAAAATCGTTCAAATTTACAAAGCAAATATGAAAAAAAAAAAATATATATATATATATATATATAAAACCATGACATGCAAAGAGTTCAAATCTATAAAGAAAAAAAATTCAAATCTATAAAGCAAGTATGACCAAAATCAAAATCTGATGGATTCTTTTGATCTGATTCCATAGAAAGCAGCTAATTGAGATCCATATACGACTATAAAATCAAAATAAAAAAGCAACCAACAAAACAACATTTATAAAATTAATATTAACATAACTTAAGTTGTCCAAAGCAACCAAACAGTGATTCAAGTATGGATGTACCACATTTCTGTGATCAAAATTAAAATTCAATTTTTTTTTTATGATAATGATGATTGTTATTACTGACAATTCAAACCAAAGTTTATCTATTAAAATTTTTAAAAATTGTTTAAAAAAAATAATTAGTTTGTTAAATCTTCTTCACTGGTTTAGAAGAGTGGTGAAACACTCTCTTTAATCTTCATGATTTTGGTTGGTTAGCCAGGCATAAAAATCATTAGTGTTATAAATATTTTGAAAATATTTTGAAATTGAAATTTAATATAAACATAGATGAACATTTTAAAAGTTTCTTATCTCCACTTATTTTCATCCCACATCATTTAAAAAAAAATAGCAATGTCATTTCTTCTTTAAGCTCATTTCTTCTTTAAACTAGAAAAAGAGAGAATTCTAATGTTCCATATGGAAATTAATTACCTCTTTATAATACCTCTTATCTCCTCTCTTCAATATAAATGGAAATTAATTATCTCTTTATAATACCTTAATTTTGTCATTTTAAAAATTTTAGCAATGTCATTTATTCCTTGAGCTCATTTCTTCTTTAAGCTAGAAAAAGAGAGAATTCTAATGTTCCATATGGAAATTAATTATTGTTAGGACCCAGAAATGTCCATTTTTCACTATATCTTTTGCCCTTTCAACCTTAACATTTCTCTGCTAAATGCCTACTTTGCTTCCTAAGATCATTTTTCCCAAGGTATGAATCATTGATCTTGCTTTGATATTCTTATTTACTTAACACGTTTAATTGGTAGTATTTCTCATATTTTACCCATAAATGTGCAACTGATGATCAAAATGTGTAAGACAGCCAAGACTTGAAGAAAGATCGTTGTTGTTACACCAATTGTTACAGATGTGCGCTAGTCCTACATGTTGTTACACGACTACAACAATTGTGCACCTTTCTTGGAAGCTGTCACACTTGCTGCAACAGATGGCCACAAATCTTGGAAGTTGTTACACCAACTGCAACAGATATGCACCAATCCTAAAAGTTGTTACACTCGCTGCAACAGATGGCCACCGATCCTGAAAGCCGAATCCTGAAGATTGATCCTCTGTTGTTATACGTCTTGGCTCACGCTGATTCTTTTTCCTAATTTCATGAATATGACAGATCTATTGTATCTTATGAACAGCGTGAGAATCTAGGATTCTCAAGGCTGTTCTGAGTCCGTTTTGAACTGAATGACTCTGTCTTTAAATAGCAGAGCTTTTGTAATCATTGATACCGAAGATTAGTGTGGAATTGTGAAGTAAAGTGAAGCAACTTGTAATTGAACATTTTTGGCGATTTTAATAAAGAAGTGCATTGAGTTTCTTTAACCTACGGTAGCATATTTTCAAGTGGATTCAGTGAGAAGGAAAGGGCCCACCTTCCTCATAGACTCCCCTCTATTTTGATGTTTTGAGTCTTAGATTAGTTACTTTGATTTGTGTGATTAATCTGTTTAGCATTCTTAGAGTACAATTGTTGTTACAGTTCAGTCTCTTCCTGTCAAATGCACATCAGTGTGTCTCATGAGAATTAGAAGTCAAGTGTTGTATATTGTTGGAGAATTGTATTTCTGCACTAGGTAAAACTCTGCTTTCAAGTAAAAGTAATTAGAAGTGTGAATTTCCTTCCTGTAATCAAAGTAGATTTATATTCAGCAATTAACATAGAATTCCCTTCTGCGAGAATAAAATAGAAAATTAGAATAAAACAGATAATCCATGATTCTTATACACTCATCAATTTAGATTTCAATTATGCAAGTGTGATTCCAATTCTGCAATAGTAGATTAGAACTCCAGCTGTGTCGACAACTTGTGTTAGTGTTCAGTTTTTTCAAAACTCTGTTCCTTTCAATACTGCAACTTGATTAGTGTTTGTTTTCATCAATCTAGCATAGACTATGCACAATTATCTTGCAATAACAAAACTTCCCTGGATTTGACAATTTATATTGAACACCTTAATTATCTATTTATTTAGACAATTAAAGTGCCCAACATTTTGTCATCGTTGTTGGGGAAGATAATTAGAGATTCTTGTAAGCACATTAGTTTTCTTTTCTTATGAATGATTAGTCTGCATGAATCGAAGAACAAGAGGACGTATCCCCAAAAATACTAACCCTACAGGTACCAGAGGACGTGGAGGAAGGAACCCTGCACTAGGAAGGCCAACCCTTGTTGATGAGATTATAGCTAGAGCAGATTCTTCTTCAGGATCTATCTTTCACCCTTCAAATCCTCCAAGAAGACATATTCCTCAGTCATTGGAATTACCCCATTTTGAGACATCACTTTTATTAGGGGCTGAAGCTAAAGATTTGTCACCAACAAGTCAACAAGCAACACTAGAGAATATTGAAGATCAAGGAAGTGTAGTTCGGAACAGGAAAAATCCAGAAGAAGCGGTTTATCATATCAACAGACAGATAGTCACTAAAGAAGAGTGCGACGTTGTCCATATTGAGTGAAGAGAAAGAGCACATATGGAAAATCAAGGAGACAATGAAGAAGTTCCATCGTGAGAATCCACCAAACAATGAAGATCAAGCAAATGATGAAAATACAATCTCTACCCTGGTCTTTCTTATTTCTGATATTCCCACTCGAGGGATGGCTCCTATGAAAAACATACCTCTTTCAGCTCTACCAAATTTTCATGGATTATCTGTAGAGGATCCAGATGAGTTTCTGTTTGAATTTGATATTCTGTGTAGAAGCTATGACTACACTACCAGTGCGCAGAAGCTTAAATTGTTTCCAGCTACATTGAAGGGCAATGCGTTAAGATGGTTCATGAGCCTTGGAGGAGAGAATATTTCAACATGGGGACAAATGAGGCAGTTTTTCCTAAACAAGTACCAAGACTACTGCCGAACAAGAGAACGAAGAGAGGAATTGTTCAAAATGTCTCAGAAGGAGGACGAGACCCTTGAAGATTTTGTGGAACGACTCCAGTATAATCTACAAAGGTCTGGACATCCGGATGTGAATAAGGACATTCTGAAAACTATTTTGCTAAAAGGAGTTAGAGATGATTGTTTAGATATGTTGAATATGTTGGGCAAGGGAGATATATCTAAGGAATTCTATGATAGCATTGTAAATCTTTGTAAGAGATGCTCTCGAGGATCTACAAGGAATAAGACAGCTACCAGGGATACCACTTTTTCAAGGATACAGAAATCAGCCAATGGAGAGGCAACAAGAGCAGAAATAGGTAATTTGTTAGAAGATTTCAAAATAGAGATGATTAACTCTTTTGCTTCACAAATCGATACTCTGCAGGTTAAACAGAAACAAGCAGAAGTAGAAAAGGCATTGTCCACTTTATGTACGAAGTGCAGAGACAAACATCCAAAAAGGGAGTGCCCACTGAACAGTGTTCAGGTATGTCTTATTTGTGAATTAAATCATCCCACTGACAAATGTCCCTCCTTACCAGGTGTAAAAGCATCAATGAAGGCGACTAATGAGGAAGTAGAGGATGCCTATCTAATTACACAGAGGAGACAATGGCAACCACGAGGTCAAGGTACAAACCCTCAATTATCTCCTGCATCACTTAATTATTGGAATAATATGAACAATCAGCTTCAATATGGCCTGATGAATGCCCCCCCTTCGAATCAGATGCCACTTCCTTATCAGGATCCCAATGCATGGTTACCTATGCCCCAACAACAGAATCACCTTGGGCAATGGAACCCATATTGGAGAGGCCCTCAACAATAGCCTATTTATCAAAACCATCACCAACCGAACCCCTATCAACAACAGTTCCAACCTTAGTACTAGCAACAACAGCTGCAGTTACCTCCCAATGCCCCACAGAACAATCCTCCCTTGCGACCTTAGATGCTTGTGTAACCTAACCCAAATCCAAATAATAAAATGTCGTTCAGAATATTGATATACACAATGTGCCATCTCTATCTATTACTCATATGCCATGTGATGAGATAAAATTGATATCAAGGAGAATAGTTGAGCCAATAATTGAAAATGCTCCATCTTCATAATCAAACAAGGAATCGAGAGAAAAACCATCTATTGATACAGAGGAAATTGACCAACCTATTCTAGAATTAGCAGACCCCCATTCCCTGAAAGACTGGAAATTACCAAAACTGTGGAATTACCATCCTTCAATCTCTTAGGAGAATTGCAAAATTTGCATGTCAACATTCCACTATTGCAAGCGATTAGGGATGTCCCTATTTATGCGAAGACTGTGAGAGACCTTTGTATCAAACAGCCTGAAAAGAAACCTAGGGACCCCCTCACAGTACACTTAGTGGGGGAATTATCTAAACTGATGTTAGGCAAAACCCCACCTATTAAATATGGCGACCCAGGAAACCCTACAGTCACTGTCAAAATTGGACAAACATTTATTTCCCATGTGTTAGTCGATTTAGGGGCAGTGATTAACATTATGTCAATAGAGACTACACAATTGTTGCAACTCAGAACGCAAGTCCAACCTACTCCTACTGTTTTAGAATTAGCTTATCGTTCTACTATCAGACCAGAAGGAGTAATCGATGATCTAGTTATCTCAGTTGATTCATGGGAGTATCCTGCCGATTTTGTCGTATTGCAACCCAAAACCTGTCTAGGAGGCCACCCTCTAATTTTAGGAAAACCTTGGTTAGCTACAGCCGATGCTTTCATTCGTTGTAGATCTGGTTCAATGACCATCTATGATGGTTATGACACCAAGAAACTTACCCTTTATCCTCATGCTACACCCAGTGTGGAACCCGAAAATTATTTATGGATGGACATTGAGGATGAAAGCGTTATGCCTGTGTTAACCATAGAAAAATCCTTGAGTTTCAAAGATGAGACAGAGGATGAGTTAATCAATTGCTTTATCTGTGACCCCTTTATTGTTACATAGAACACGCACCACCTACTGAGTAGAATCTTCGACCCTATTGCCCAAAAAGGAACAAGTCCGGAAACATTTTATGAAACTATTGTAAATCAAATTAATTCAGCTAAAACAGTAAACGCTGAAACCTCTGAATTATTTTCTAAAGTCAGTTCAAAGAGTATCGTTGTAGAAATCGAACCTGGAAAATCCCTGAACATCAATCATGATTTATCTTCTGTTGAAACTCGTTGATTGATGAAGTTACTGATTGAATATAAAGAAGCATTTGCCTAGGATTACATGGATATGAAAGGAATTTCCTCTGAACTATGCACCCACCACATATACATCAAGGAAGAATGCCGACCAATTTGCCAACCCCAAAGGAGAATGAACCCTAATCTTAAAGAAATTGTTAAGGAAGAACTCCATAAACTTCTCAATGCCGAATTCATCTACCATATATTAGACAACGAGTGGGTTTCACCGTTGGTTTTTGTACCTAAAAAGAATGGTAAATGGAGAGTGTGTGGACTATAGAGCCCTGAATAAGGCCACGCAGAAGGATCATTTCCCTCTGCCATTTATTGATCAAGTTCTACACAGCCTATCTGGGAAAAAGTTTTTCTCTTTCCTAGATGGATTTAGTGGTTATAACCAGATAAAAATTGCTCCACAGGACCAAGATAAGACCACCTTTACCAACCCTTGGGGTACGTTTGCCTACAAGGTTCTCCCATTTGGCTTGTGTAATGCACCAACCACTTTCCAGAGAGTTGTGATTGGTATTTTCTCTGATATAGTGAATCACTGTATGGAAATATTCATGGATGATTTTACACCTTATGGTACTGATTTCGATGAAGCGTTGACTAATCTGGAAAAAGTACTCAAAAGATGTATACAGTCTCATCTTTCTCTAAGTATAGAAAAATGTCATATGATGATGAGCGAAGGTGTGGTGCTCGGACACTTCATTTCTTATGCAGGAATTCAGGTAGACCCAACCAAAATCCAAGTAATTTTTGACATTCCAACCCCATCAACTCAGAAAGAGGTATGAAGTTTTTTAGGGCATGTTGGATATTACAAGAGATTCATTAAAAAAATTCCAAACTTGTCTCTCCCTTATTTTTTCTATTAACAAAAGATGTTGACTTTCGTTGGACTGACAATTGTGAACTGTCTTTTGCAAATCTGAAACAAAAATTGTCCACAACTCCCACTCTGAGAGGGCCCAATTGGGCTCTGCCTTTTCACATTTCTTCAGATGCCTCAGACACTGCAATTGGTGCAGTACTTGGGCAACAGGTGGACAAAATCTTTATGTTATCTACTATATCAGCAAGAACATGGCTCCTGTTGAGTTAAATTATACAGTGACTGAAAGAGAATTCTTGGAAATAGTTTATGCGTTCAGTAAATTCAGCCATTATATCACTGGTTATCCTTCTTTTATTCATATTGATCATACAACAATTAAATATCTGATGAATAAACCTGTTACTAATGCCCGAGTAACAAGATGGTTGTTATTACTTCAAGAATTTGACATCACTATAGTAGATAGACCAGGAAAAGAAAATGTGGTTGTTGATTTTCTCTCAAGATTGCATATAAATGATGATAATTCACCAATAGATGATTCATTTCCAGATGGACATTTGTTTGTAGTATCTGCTCACTCACCTTGGTATGCAGACATTGATAATTATTTGGTTGCAAGGAAGGTACCTCCACATCTATCTCCAAGAGAAAGAAGGAAAATTATTCAGAAGAGTGATCGATATAGTTGGATAAGGGGATACCTTTTCTACACAGGCCTGGATCAAGAAATCAGGAGATGTGTGAGGGATGATGAAGTTTATGATCTGCTTAAAGCTTGCCATGATGGCCTTTGTGGGGGTCATTTTGCTAATAAAAGGACAAGGCGTAAATTTTTAAGGATGGGTTATTTTTGGCCCACCATATTTCAAGATGCCAAGAAATACGTCCAAGCCTGTGACAGTTGCCAACGAATGGGTCAGCCAAATCATAAGGATGAGATGCCTCTACAGCCTCAAGTAGTGTTAGAGCCTTTTGAAAGATGGGCCATAGATTTTATAGGGCCCATTAACCCACCTTCAAATCAAAAAGTCTATATATTGGTCTGTACAAATTACATGACCAAGTGGGTAGAGGCAAAAGCACTCATCAAGGCCTCAGAAGAAGTTGTCTTAGCATTCTTGTTTGAAGATATCTTTGTTAGGTTTGGAGTTCTCAGAGAATTAGTAACTGGTGGGGGACCCCCTTTCACATCACATAAGTTTGAAGCCCTACTCAATAAATATCATGTTTTGCATAGAACAGCTTCTCCATACCATCCACAAGGTAATGGCCAGGTAGAAAGTACCAACAAAGTCATTGAAGTTTTTCTTACTAAGACAGTGAGGGCACATCGTAGGGATTGGTCTGACAGATTGCATGAAGCTCTATGGGCTTATCAAACTACTTAGAGGAACACAACTGGTTTTTCTCCTTACAAGCTGGTATATGGAAAGAGCCATGTTTTTCCCATTGAATTCGAAATCCAAACCCTAAGAACAGCATCAACAGTGAACCTCGACTTGACTATGGCACAGAAGGCCAGATTGCAGCAGCTCAACGAGCTAAATGAAAAGCGTTTAGACATTATTCATCAAACCACGGTGATTCAACAACAGAGAACAAAATGGCATGACCGAGTCATCAAGAAGAAATTGTTCAAAAAAGGAGAGTGGGCTCTGTTGTATGATTCGCACTTTAAAGAATTCCAGGGTAAGTTGCGTACACAATGGTTAGGACCTTACGAGGTAGACATTGTTTTTCCCAATGGGACACTCTGATTGGTCACTATTGATGGATCCCATACACAGTTACATGCAAATGGTCATCGCTTGCGTTTGTATCAGCATCCACTGTCCAAAGCAGAATTTAAACTCGATATACAACTGATACAGGTTATTAATTCTTAAAAGGAAAGGAGCTTGCTCCTTCCCCTTCTGAACCTTAGAACTTTTTTTACTTTCAATAACACCTTGTATATAAATAATCTCTGCAAATTTGAATTTCTTTGTTTTTGCCTAGAAAGGTATCAAGCAATTACTTGTGTGCAGATAAATTGAAGAACATCACGGTAGATTATAGCAGAAGAAGCCAAAGGATTAGTTTCTGGAAGTTAAAAAACTTCCTAAAAACTAAGTGATTATGTGTTCGGAGGGGTTACATGTTGTTACACCATGTACCGTTACATTGTTTTCCGACCATATGACCATGTGTCGTTACACTGTTTTCCGACAACGTGACCATGTACCGTTACACCATTTTCCAACCACATGACCGATTTCCATGCCGTTACACCATTTTCTAGACTCTTTTGCGTTGCATGTTGTTACACTCTTTTACAACAAATTGGTCGATTTACATGTTGCTACACCTAATTCCACCATTCCGGCCAAAATATTTGTTGATACACCTACTGTTATTATTCCTTTTGGCTATTTTCTACGCTGCTTCACCCACCTTTTTTAGCATTTCTACTATTTCTACATACGGCAACATTGTTATTTTGTCCAAATTTCCGCCATTTTTCAAAAATACTTTATGCTCTCTGTGTCCCAACAAGAGCCGCTTCATTATTACTTAACTCCACATCCGCAACTTTCCAACTGTTCAACCACAGAAAGGACTCCACTTATGCTTCAGTTGTCATATCATCATTTCTCACATTCCAGAACCATCTCTCATTATTACAGCGATTCCACGCGGATCAAATGGCGATTGGATAGTGCAGTTTCTCCGACAAATAAGTTCGAGCGGTAAGTTATGAGGTACGCTACTAATCTTACGTGTCTAAGTGATATAGATATGAAAGTACGCTTTGATGCCTACCTGTCAGTTGCCCTAAATTCGTTAAACTGTGAGCCAATCATATTAGTTAGGGGGGAATGAAAAATCCACGTCGATCTAATAGAAAAATCCCTCTTTTATATTTCACCTCCGCCACCTTTCAACCACGCTTATTTTCAATGCGACATTGCGCTCTTCATGCAAATACACATTCGACCTTGCTCTGTCTCTAGTTTAGGTGTCGATTTCTCCTCCTAATTCACTATCGAATACAAACACAATGTCATGGGAGGAATGCCCGTGAGATATGAACCAGAAAAACGGGATGCATTGTTGCTACACCCGAATGTTTATCAAATACTT
The DNA here is from genome assembly GCA_009831015.1 of Picea engelmannii. Lineage (NCBI taxonomy): Eukaryota > Viridiplantae > Streptophyta > Pinopsida > Pinales > Pinaceae > Picea > Picea engelmannii. The sequence continues at coordinate 589,027 of ML778510.1, read as the reverse complement.
CTGCACGCTGGTTGGATTTCTTATTTTAAGACGTTGTAGGGGTTTAATGAAGCAAAAGTCTTAGAGTTCAGTCAGAATCTCGCAGACGGCTATTAAATGGTGCACGGAGTGCGAATTCCAGTGACAAAAGAGAGCATCGCTGCTGTGACAAGGTTGCCAACCACAAGAGCAAAATGGTTTAACAGGAAAGCACATCTTCCCAACACACAAAAGGGTTTTCTCATGGGCAATGAGCAAGTACAGACGAAAGGTCGAAGTGCAGATGCCATTTCCTTACTAGAGCCATGGGGGAAGGTATCAAAATTCGTCAAAAGGTACATTACATGCAAAGGGAGATATCAAGTTGTTTATTTTTTTTATTTTGTTCTATTGTCACATTTGAGACATCAAAAGCTAATAAACATTCCCTATTACCTTATTCATTGCTTGCATAATATGGCTCACTTTGTCAAGAAATCCAAGCACCCCATGAATTGTCTTTCCAATCACAGACTCATAGGGTTGTTGATTCATAAAGGAATGGGAATCCCTAATGACCCATTACCTGAAGTGTTTGTGCCAACTCATGTGTCTGTTATAATAGCCAACCCCAAACAGCCAATTCATGTGCCTATTGTTATAGCCAACCCAGAATAGTCAAACCCTGTGCCCTCGACTGCACCAGCAGTTAAAACCCCGACTGTAACTACCCGTAAGTCAACTCCGAATATCAAACGTAAAATCAGAAACACCACTCAGAAACGCCTCAACAGTATTGAACCAGAATAGTAAACCCTATGCCTTCAGTTGTGGTTGAGCCAGCAGTTGACAGCACAATCCTTGGACCAAGTCATGAGCCGCAGCCCTCTGTTGCAACAGCGTTTGTTCAAGAACTCCCTCTGAGACCCCCAAAGCTAAGAAAAGGAAAACCCTTCCTTCTGTCTTGACACTACCTAGGACAAGAACTAGGTCAGTGGATAACAGCAGTTCCATCCTCCACTGTAACTACAAGTACCTCGACGACTTCTCCTATGGCACTAGCAACAACTCAAAACCCTCTTGTTGTTGTCACAGCAATTCCAACACCTACTGTATCTATCAATGACTCAATTCAGAACACCAAACGTCAATCTAGAGGAGACTCTCAGAGGAGAATCGACAGAAGCAACCCTCCTCGTGCTGCAACAGCAGTTCAGACCCCTACTATCATTGCTACTGAATCGTCTTAGAAAAGAAAATGTCAGCCTACAAGAAAATCTAAGAGATGTATCAACAAGGTTGTACCAGATGTTGCCACAGAGTGTCCTGATTTTGCTCATACTCAGACCTTACTAAAATTTATGGAAGTACGTATTCCAGTTTTCACACTATGCAAGGAATTTCAAGCAACCATTTTATCATTACAAGAGGAATGTACACGAGTTACAACTGAATCATCGGCTCTGCTTGATAATTATGTTCATCACTCGATGAGTGATGAAGTACATAGTAGATCAAACCACGGCATCCCAGAATTTCCTCCTTGTATGATTGTTGAAGAATGCCCTCCTTGTGAGACGCTGAAGAACACCCCCCTCCTACTAAAGCAACGAAAAAAAAAAAGACCATGTTTTTGTCTCTACCTTACCTAGGAGGGGAACTCGTTCAACAAAGTCTATTAAAGCATCAGTTGATTGGAAAGATATGGAACATGCAATACCTATTCTTCGTCCATTATCCTCCATTGTTAAAGAGACTGTCACACAAGAACCAATCCCCTCAAATAACATGATTGTTGCACAAGAACCAGTTGCCCAAGACGACATTGTTTCACAAGATACAGCCAGCCCAAACTTAGTTGTTACACAAGAACCAGCTATCCAAAGAAAGACTATTCCACAAGAACTAGTCAGGCCAGAATCAACTATTCCAAAGGAACAAGTCATGGGTGTATCTACCACACCATAACCAGTTACACAAAATAGTGAAGAAGTGCCACTTGCGCAGCTTTTTGCTCAAATTGAGAAGAAGATCAAGGATACAGAAAAATCCAGGATTACTGAACTATTAAAGGAAAATGATAGCCTCAAAGGAAGAATTGCAGGTTGCTCATTAGAAAAATCCAGAGGGGATAGCCTTGGACATATTATCAATCACAAAAGCTGTTATGGACCAAAATAGAGAGCTCACGTGCTTTGAATGTGGTAATATTTATTTTCAGGCGGGGTATAAAGTAGTAAAAGTACCAATCACTGGTCAACCTGAAGAACCAGTCAATCTCTCAGTCAAGACAGAATATGACCTTACTGCTCCACAAGAATCAGTAAGGCAGAGGAGATCTCAACGTAATAAAGTAACAGCTGGTTCACCAGCAACTCAAACACAAGAACCTATGTTACACACTTAAAATAATTATGTTCTAGAAGACAAGGCAAAAAGGACATTTGTTGAGATAACAAATATTGGGGGGTACACAATTTTTCATACCAGTACTTAGGGATACTTAGGGATTTGTCTTAGCAGTTTTGCATGGGAGGAGTCATCTCCCTAACTCAGATTCATTGTAAGGCTTGAAAGTGTTTTGCATGAGGACATGCAATGTATTCAGTTGAGAAGCATGTTAGAACCCAGAAATGTCCATTTTTCACTATATCTTTTGCCCTTTCAACCTTGACATTTATATGCTAAATGCCTACTTTAGTGTTTGCTAAGACCCTTTTTCCTAAGGTATGAATCATTGATCTTGCTTTGATATTCTTATTTACTTAACACATTTGATTTACACGACTACAGCAACTGCGCACCTTTCCTGGAAGCTATCACACTTGCTACAACAGACTACTACAAATCATAAAAATAGTTACACCAACTGCAACAAATGCACACAATTCCTAAAAGCTGTTGCACTCACTGTAACAGATGGCCACCGATCTTGAAAGTCTAATCCTGAAGATTGATCCTCTGCTGTTATACAGCTTTGGCTCACGCTGATTTTTTTTCCTGATTTCGTGAATATGACAGATCTGTTGTATCTTACAAACAGCTTGAGAATTTGGGATTCTCAAGGCTCTTCTAAGTCCGTTTTGAACTGAATGACTGTCTTTAAATAGCAAAGCTTTTGTAATCAATGATACCAAAGATAAGTGTGGAATTGTGAAATAAAGTGAAGCAACTTGTAATTGAACATTTTTGACAATTTTAATAAAGAAGTGCATTGAGTTTCTTTAACCTACGGTAGCCTATTTTTTAATGGATTCAATGAGAAGAAAAGAGCCCACCTTCCTCACAGACTCCCCTTTGTTTTGATGTTTTGAGTTATAGATTAGTTACTTTGATTTGTGTCATTAATCTGTTTAGCATTTTTAGAGTACAATTGTTATTACAGTTCAGTCCCTTCCTATCAAATGCACATCAGTGTGTCTCTTGAGAATTAAAAGTCAAGTGTTGTATACTGCTGAAGAATTGTATTTCTGCACTAGGTAAAACTTTGCTTTCAAGTAAAAGTAATTAGAAGTGTGAATTTTCTTCCTGCAATCAATGCAGATTTATTTTCTGCAATTAGCACAGCACAGAATTCCCTTCTGCAAGAATAAAATAGAAAATTAGAATAAAACAGATAATCCAGAATTTTTATACATTCATCAATTTGGATTTCAACTATGCAAGTCTGATTCCAATTCTGCAACAGTGGATTAGAACTCCAGCGGTGTCTGCAACTTGTGTTGGTGTTCAGCTTTTTCAAAACTCTGTTCCTTTCAATACTGCAACTTGATTAGTGTTTGCTTTCATCAATCTAGCATAGACTGTGCACAATTATCTTGCAATAACAATACTTCCCTAGGTTTGACAATTTAGACAATTAAAGGGACCAACAATTACCTTTATTGTCTTCACATCTCTTCGATCAAAATATATTGACTTCAATATAAATTGAAATTAATTCTCTTTATAATACCTTAATTTTGTCTTAGATCAATATATATTCTTTTCGATCAATATATATTGACTTCAATATAAATTGAAATTAATTCTCTTTATAATATTTTAATTTTGTCTTTTGTTTTAGATCAATATATATTCTGTTCAATCAATATATATTAACTTCAATATAAATTGAAATTAAATATATTTTGTCTTCTCTCTTCCATCAATATATATGTGATAGTATTTAAGCAGCATTTTTATTCTTTTATTTTCCAATAATTTCAATCAATATATATATATATATGATAATATTTTCAACTTCATCAATATTGTAATAACTTAATTTTGTCTTCTACTCTCCTCGATCAAAATCAATATATATGCGATAGTATTTTCAACTTCATCAATATTGTAATACCTTAATTTTGTCTTCTACTCTCCTCGATCAATATATATGTGATAGTATTTTCAACTTCATCAATATTCTGTACAGTAGTCTCTTTTATTTTCCAATAATTTAACTCACAAGTTGTATTATTACTAAGAAAAACATAACGACCCTATTTGAATATGGAAAATAATTTGCAAGAGAAATCGGTTCCTAAAATCACAATTAGGCATTTTATAATTTATAAACTTTATATCTAAATTCAGATGATAGATAATTGAATTTGCCAATAAAAACGGAAGGTAAAATTACAGTTAGGCATTTTATAATTTATAAACCTTATATCTAAATTCAGATGATAGATCATTGAACTTGCCAATAAAAACGGAAGGTAAAACAAAGCCAATTTATCTGGGAACGAGATTACTAACAAATCCCTTTCTAAACAAGTCATAATAAAAAACAATGTGTATCGAATAGGTCAAAAATAATCAGAGGAGAAAGAATATATAACAAAAGCATGATAAAACTTTTAAATTGCCAAAACCCAAATATCAGCTAACCATGTATTTACTGCAATATCTGAAGGATAAGTTTATTAAACAGTTCTCACTCTCGGACAACTTTGAAAGCTCATGTCTGTCTAAAAGCTTAGACAGCATGAACTTGGATTGCCCCAGAACTCAACATATGCAGACTTAAATTACAAGCCCATGAACTTTCAGTCCCCGTCTCTTAGCCTCCGCAGCCTCCCAAGATTCAATCAAAACTTCCTTGGCACTTTGGAATTACGATTTCGATCTCAGATTTTGATCACCTAATTCTAGTCGACAATGTCGACAGTGACCACCATCAGTTTACAAGGACTGTACACCTAATCTCAACATAAAAGCAACAAAATTATGGTACAAGACAGACAAGCCTAATCTTTTTAAACATTTAGAGCATCTCGCGGATAGAAAGTGTGCCTGTGAATTGTTTCAATAGTGCCTGTTTTGTCTGTAATACCATCTATTAGCTTCATTATCACTGTAATAATCCTGTGTAACTTCAAATATAGTTACTGAACTCATTGCCCAAAATCAAAAAATCATAAACATGAAAATCAACCAGATGGAATGGAAATGATTTGCCAGGAGACAGGTGAACCTAATGCATAATACACCACACCAGGTTGTTCTTAGACTGGACATTTCATCTATGCTTCTTACTCGGTACATCTTCCATGTAGCAGAAAGTGCACAACTATGAAGCAACAACTGGTATTCTTGCCCATGGTACCTCCAATAAGGAACCCATGGTAGACTTATTACAAGGTTTGCAGATTTTTTAATTTGACAAAAGTTAAATCAACAAAATGGAAATAGTGATGAAAAATATTACCAAAAGACAGGTGAACCTGATGCATCTCAATCAGTCCAATCACCTATGCTTCTCAATCAGTCCATCTTCCGCATCAGAAAGTACACGACTATGAAGCAACAACGGGTATTCATGCCAACCCATGGTACCTCCAATAAGGACACCATGGTAGAATTAACAAGGGTTTTTAATATGACAAATTAGAATCTTATTTTAAAATAAAAAAATAAAAAATATAATCTGATCACTCTCCCAAATTGGGAGCCACTTGATAATCCTAAGTGCTCAGAGATTTCATACGAGGTTCTACATTTAAAAAAAAAAACAGGCTAACTATCATTTTTTTCATGACTAAAAAAGTTGATTTCCAAGCTAAGTGCCCTTTAGATGCCATGTCTGGCCCCACTGATACACTTAGCAATCTCATTGACCTATTTCTGTTTAGTTGTTGATTTGTATATAGAAAGTAACAATGTGGTGTTTGTAGCCTTACATAAAAGTTGTAAATCACGTCGAAAACTATGTATTAATTTAGCAAAAGAATTAATGAGATTTGATTCCTCACACTTGACGTAGGTGCATCAGCTAAGAACAATCCTTGAGAAACTGAAACATCTGAAAAAGAGCTAGAGACTAACCTACTTTATTGCAGATAAATATGTTGAAGACATGGCAAAACTAGATTAATTGCGGACAAATCTGTTGATGGCATGGCCAATCGAGGCTAATCTGTTTATTGCAGATAAATCTGTTGAAGCCACGGCAAAACTAAATTAATTGGGGACAAATCTGTTGATGCCATGGCTAATCACATGATGATTAAACTAAACCATAGCTGACGAGAGAAAGGATTCATTTTAAGCTATGCATTCTATAGATAAATATGAATAGAATCAAACGCAGCCAAAAAATAGAAGGGCTTGGATTTTGTTGTTAGGACTTATGTAATGGCCCTTAAATTATGAGCTAAAATACTTGAAAGGAATCATAAAGGGATATTGTAATAAGAGATCTCGGATATCGGAAATTACAAGGGGCCTTAATATGACCAAATATTTAGAATTTGCCAAGGACAATTTAGAGGAAAGAGCATTTCCCAATGACTGGAAGAATCATTTTATTTGTCCAAAAGATGCAAATATAATTAAATTTATTGGATTAAAAAACGTAATTATATGAGCAGACAAAAAAATGTAATTTCCCAAAACTACAATATTCAATAATTATATCAGCTAACCTTGCCTTCTGTGCAGTAGTCTCAAAACACTATATTCAATACAGTTTTTAATCTCAGGCAGTGTTTTCTTTTTTCAACTTCGAAATTTCACGCTTGATTAATGCTCCTCTCTTGATCTTAGCCAGCATGACTTTGAATCGTTCAAAGTCATTCAACTCAGCTCTTTTCTTTTGCACAATTAATTTCCGACCCCATGAACTGTTCTCCCACCTCTTTTGAACCTCTGCAGCCTCCATGGCCTCAGTCAAAACTTTCTTCTTTGGCACTCGGGGAATATCAATCTTGATATCAGTTAGTGAAAGCCTCTTGAAGTTCATTTGGGATCTCACCATCTTGGGTGCATCAACCAAGGCCCGGTTCTGGTCGACAACATCCACAATCACCACAAGCTTCCCATAGTCAGGCCCATAATTTACGAGGGCAACACGGCCAATCTCCACATAGCGCCTGAAAGGCATGATACCCTATTCGCAGACAAACTAACCCCTGTAATCAGAATTTAACAATCTAATCAGGTGAACAACATCTATTTATATTTTACCAGAATGTAGACTACTCCCAGTAAACAACATGCAAATTTAGTCGGTAGAATACCAGCTACACGAAATTGACAAGAGCAATTTACACAAAACCCCGTAAACAAAATGTAAAACTCTAATCAGTGCAAAACCATCTACATCTAATCAGTGCAACACCATCTACATGAGTTTGACAAGTCTAATTTACATCTGTAAAATTTATATTTTAGCAGTGAAAGACCATTAATATAAATTTAAAGTGGCAAAGGTAAAATTTTAAGACTCATTAAAATTTTATAGTGGCATGTAAAATTTTAAGGATCCATACACTTGGGCAGAATAAATATTTTAAGGATCAATACACTTGTACAAAAAAAAATATTCTAATTATACTTTACTGATATTTTGGTATTTTTAAGTAAAGTAATATTATTTTAATATTTCGGTATATTTAAGTAAAATAATATTATCTTAATATTTTGGTAAGAATGGAAATTAACAAATCAAATTGGCAATATTTTTGAAAAAATATTCTACAAAAATATTCTAATTATACTCTACTGATATTTTGGTATTTTTAAGTAAAATAATATTATTCTAATACTTTCATATTTTAAGTAAAATAATATTATCTTAATATTTTGGTATTCTTAAGTAAAATAATATTATCTTAATATTTTGATATTCTTAAGTTAAATAATATTATCTTAATATTGTGGTATTTTTAAGTAAAATAATATTATTTTAATAATTTGATATTTTTAAGTAAAATAATATTATTTTAATATTTTGGTATTTTTTAAAAAAATAATATTATTTTAATATTTTGATATTTTAAGTAAAATAATATTATTCTATAAAACTTGGTAAAAATGGAAATTAACAAATCATTTCTGGAAAAATATTTCGGAATTTTTACAATTTACATCTCTGTAAAAGACTTAAAAGATTTGATCAGTTTAAGACTGAATTGTAAGAAAATGATGAGAACAATTTAAAGAGCAGAAACCCCAACCCTGAGCTCGAAATTTACAGGATAAAAGTGAGTAAATAATATACCATTACGACTACTAGATTTAGTTTCAAAATCTACAGGTCCATTCGCTGCCGAAAACTAACAAAAAAAAAAAAAAACGAAAAAAGAAAATCCAAACATAACGCTAACCCTAATAACAAAACCAACCAAAAAAACCCCGAACTCCGACATGAAAAACAACAATATAAAACCCGAGCCCTATAATGAAAATCAACAAGATAAAACCATAACCACAATATAATCATCAACAACATAAAACCCAAACACCGCACCGACATGAACACACCAATAAATCATAACATTGAAATCAAAAAAATAAAACCCAAACCCGGACATGGAAATCAACAAGAAAACATAGATAATGACATAAAATCCCCCGGGAGACAGGTGATCCCGATGATTTAAAATTTACCAGGAGACAGGTGAACCCAATGCATAATATACCACACCGGGATGTTATTAGACTGGAGATTT
>ML778510.1:521486-536014 GCA_009831015.1 Picea engelmannii | reverse complement strand
GGCATGCTGTACAAGTTGGGTCTTCTGAACAGACCAGAATTGAATAAAGTCTACCATTCTTTCTATAACCTCTTTTTGGGGAGGATTCAAGGAGTGAAAATTAGAGGAGTTTCAGAGAATACATTGAGTAACATCATCTACAGAATAAGAGTACTCCAAGAATTGAATAATTGCAGAAATTGAAGAAGTCTCAGAAAGCATTATCAGGTTCTATGTGATGATTGGTTAATGGTGATGATTTAATGTAAAGTTTTATTATCTCTCATATATTCTTGGGTTGAAGGAAGGGGCAAGGATAGAGAGTTCAAATATCTCTTGATATTGGAGGATTGTATCTTCCTCTTGGAGGTTTATCCCTCCCTTTACNCTCTTATACTATTGTTCATTGCTCATTGGATATAATTGAATGGTTTAAGTATAAGTTGAAAAAGGTTTTTAAATTGTACTTGATACTGATTCACCCCCCTCTCAGTATCAACAAGAATGCGATAAATCAACACAATGTGTCCCACTTCGACTGGGACGAAAAACAACTGTCCCAAATAGGGACTCAACCACCTATAATATATATATATATATATATATTTTAATTTCCAGAGTACAAACAAATGAGTCGCGACACAATGCAAATGAAGGACAAACATTTTATACAATTTAAAATTAGCCACTCAAAATCTCTCTTAATGAGATGATAACCTTTTGAAAGAAAAGTTATATAATCTTTCAAAATAAATTCAATTCATGAAAGGTTACAATAAAAAAAACTCCTCAATACATTTGCATTCTTTGCACCAAGAGTAGTGAGGTGCTCTACAACCCAGTACGGAGGAGATGTTGTCACATTGGTGTGATGTTAGATTAGATAATGTTACATAATAATAATAAAGTCGGCTCAATAAAAAAAATTTAAATAACTATGTACGTACATATTTAGATAACAACATATAAATTAAAATTTACACATTAAGAAATTTGATCCTTCTTGGTGCTTGATAGATCCGAGTTTAAGATGGATCTACACTAGTTTAATAAGAGACAAAATACAAAAAATAATATAACCCTTTTTTTACATGAATTGTGAGAATATATATATATATATAAAGCTTCTACAAATAAAATATTTTTCACATACAATGAAACCTCGACCATTTAATAAGAGCCCTCCACCGTGACTAAATTATGAATTTATGTGCATACCTTCATTAATAAGAGTCGCTCCATTTTTTCTGGAGGAGGCAGCTATAGGTGGGTATGTTTCGATCTTGGAGGGTTTCAGTTCTCCTCCGGCATACTCGCCATCAGATTTTATGGTCAACGTTGCACTGGGTGGTGGCATGGGTGTTGGGATCTTCTCAAGCAGGGGAGTCACTGAGATTCTTGTTGGTTTGTTTCCTGAGAAGAGGGGGGAAATTCCCTCTAGAGACTCACAACGGGCAGAGCGACCGCCTAAGGGTTTGGAAAGCGCGGAGGGACGTCTCAATACTTTATCAAAACCCATTAGGTGTGCTCATGATAGGCCTTACACCAAAAGTCTTGTGTTTGAGGAGGATATTGACATGGACAGGGTGGTGGATTTTTCAGAACGCGCAATGGTTGGTCGGGTTAGGGGAAAGAAGCTGGGCATGGCCTTTCTGAAGGATTGGGTAACCAAGAACTGGTTACCCGATATCTCTAAGATTCCACACATCTTCTTACTAACCAGAGGATGGTTTGCTTTCATCTTCTCCTCAACGGAGGATGCTATTTAGGTGTTAAGGAAGGTTTGGAGCATGGCCGACACTCCCACTATCCTTAAGCGTTGGACCTCGTCTTTTGACGCAAGGAAGGAAAGGATTGAAGAAGAGCCAATATGGGTCAGGCTCCTAAGGCTCCCAATGCAATTCTGGAATCCACAACGCTTTGTTGCCATTGGCAATATGTTGGGGTGGTTTTTAGAAACATATATGTCCTTTGAAAAAATGGGGTATATGTCAGTGGCTTGAATTATGGTCAGGTTTAATTTACGATAGGGCTTACTACAAGAGATTACAATTGAATCGGCGGCCGGGACGTTTGTCTAGATTGTAGATTACGAAGGGATTCCCTTCTGATGTCACAGATGCCACGTTTACGACCATGGAGTTGCTGACTGTCCCCTACCTTTCAAAGGGAACGGTCAAAAAGCCAAAGGCTCGAGTTCACTCTCTTCTCCCCGGAGGAAGACTTTGGAGGACCAACTGTGCGCCGATGTGAATAAGGGGTGTATGAAGACTCCTTATACGGATGATGTTTCACAAGGATCATGCACCGGCTTTTTGGGTAACTTTGGCTGCGAAACAGTCTCGTCAATTGCTCCAGGGCCAAATATTTCGCCTTCTCTGGAGGACATTCTTTGCCGAGAGCAGCACTTCTTGGGTAAGTCCTTATTGGATGTCACTTTAATTGCTTCTTATCCTTTTACTTCTGTGGAGCTTGATGGTTTGGATGGGAATGGTGTGGTTTCTCCCTTGCTTAATGGTGGGAAGGGTAACTTTATGGCCATTTTGATCTCTCTTTCTTGCCCCTTGTCCTCCAGTGGTTTTGTTTTTTCTCCCTCTTTGGTCACGCCTTCTTTGAACTTGGGGGTCTTAAGTCACATGAGGGTTTGCCTTTGTCGAGTCAGTTTTCCTTACAAGAGGTTGGTGTCATGGTTCTTGGTATTGATCTCCTTTCTTGCTCTACCTCACTGTCTCCCTCCGTCGAGGCTCCCTCTTCCACTCTCTCATCCTTCTTAGCCACCCCCTCAGCTTCCACAGACTCCTCTTCAGAAGATTGCAAGGTTTGTTATGACCTTAGAAGTAGGTCGGTGGTCAAGGGGGAACTCTTGGAGGTTGTTTCTTAGGTTTCAGATGGTCGTGGATTGGGATATTTTCCTAGAACTATCTCTGTGGGTAAAGGAAGGGGCCGTAAATCACACCTACTCTTAGCACAAGATCAGTCAAGAATTGATCTGGCTTCTGGTAGGAAATATTATATTGTTTGGGAGCTTAGAGAAAAGCATCCCCAGGATATTGTTACCTCATGAGGGTCTAGTCTTTCAATTGTCGAGGGTTGGCGAACCCGTAAAAAAAATCATCTCTTCAAAGGCTGGTGGATTTAAATTCGTCGGATGTCATTTTGCTACAAGAAACTTTAGGGCATAGTGATATAGTGGTAAAGGCTCTTGAATCCTTGTTTCCGGGATGGATGTTTGCAGCAGTGGATGCCAGGGGTCGCTCAAGGGGTCTGGTCACTAGGTGGAAAAAAAATAATTGCAATTTGGAAAGTGTTTGGGGGTTTGCTTCAGGTATTGGTTTGATGTTTTTCTCTGTCGATCTGGGGTGAAACTTATCAATTATCAATGTCTATGGGCCTTATCAAGAACGTTAGTGATACTGGAACTCACTAGTTGAATGTGCGTGGATCAGGGACAAGAATCTTATACTTGGTGGAGATCTAAACTTCTCTTTAGAGGCCTCAGAGGTGTGGGGTCAACGAGCTACCCCAAACTCCCTAACCAATTTCTTTTTAAATTTTTTAGACCAGGTAGGTTTGGTGGATGTTGAACCTAAAAAACTAACCCCCACTTGCAACAATTGTAGGGTTGGGGATGACCGGATGGGTAAGAGTCTAGACAGATTTCTCTTGGCTGAGGAGTTCCTGGATTCTTTTGATTTGGTTCGCCAGTGGGTAGCCTATGGTGGGGAATCTGACCATTTTCCTATTATGTTAGACCTTAGGGAAAGAAATAGGAGGGTGTTGAGCCCTTTTAAATTCTTTGAGGGATGGATCTCAGATCCCTCCTTTCAAGAGCTAGTAATGGGGTTGTTTTTGGAAGGAAATCAATTGCCTACAATGGTCCAGATTGTGGAGAACCTCAAAAGATTGAAACAAGCGACTAAAGGTTAGGCTCGGGAGAAAAATCTCAAGGATGATAAGGAGATGAGAGACATTGAATCTACTCTGTCGGAGCTCCAAGGTGGGGCAGGGCAGGGATTCTCTAGTCACGATGCCAAAGAATTCTTGTGTGGATTGGAGAAAAGGCGAAAGGTTTTATTGGAAGAAAAGGAAGCTTTGTGGAGACTAAAGAGTCGGGCACTTTGGCTCTCTTGTGGAGATGAGAACACTAAGTTTTTTCAAGCCTTTTCCAAAGGTAGGAAAATGGCTAATAACATTTGGGGTTTAAGGGATCGGGATGGGAGGAGATATCTTCCTTCGAAGGCTTGGCCGAGTTGGGCATTGAACATTTCAATGAGTTATTTAAAGCGCAGGAGGGTTTGACTATTGCATAAAATGTACAGGTGGCTCGGTTATTCCCTTCATTTTGTAGATGAGGATGAATCCGGGCCTTTAATGGCTCTTGTATCTGAAAAAGAACTATTGGAAGTTCTTCACTCCTTCCAAAAAGGGGAAATCCCTAGGCCTGATGGTTGGCCTATCGAATTTTATTTGGGTTGTTTCGATGTAATTGGACCTGATGTCTTGAAGGGGGTTGAGGAATCAAGGGTGAATGGTCACATTCATAACCCAATAAAATCTACCTTCTTAATGCTCATTCCAAAGACAAATAATCCCTCCTCCTTTGAAGACTTTCGGCCTATATCGTTATGCAACTGTATGTACAAGATAATTTCAAAGGTAATCAATATAAGGTTGAAGATGATTTTATCTAAACACATTTCCTGTGAACAATTTGGTTTCTTGGAAGGAAGACAGATCGATGAGGCCATTGGTGTAGCACAAGAAGGCCTTCACAGTATTAAATTGAGGAAGATCAAAGGAATTGTGGTGAAAATTGACTTATCTAAAGCTTTTGATCGGGTAAACTGGTTGTACTTAAGAATGCTCTTGATTCATTTGGGATTTGGTTTGGATTTCACCAACTGGGTGATGGGATGTATGAACTCGGTTTCCTTCTTTATTCTTCTCAATGGTTCAACCTCTACTTTTTTCCAAGCGGAAAGAGGATTTCATCAAGGTTGTCCCCTATCTCCTTTACTTTTCCTCTTAGTAGCTGAAGGACTCAGTCGATTTCTAGAGGGGGGAAAAATGGTTGGGAGATTCATAGGTATAAAAATATCTAATGGGTTGACGATCACTCACTTGCTCTTTGTTGACAATATCTATTTTTGTGTGATGGCTCGAAGTGAGAAGTTGATATCTTAATTGAGGGTCTCACCCTGTTCAAAAAAGCAATTGGTATGCAGGTTAATGAACATAAATCTAGTATTTTTTTTTCTCTGGTTGAGGCAGACGTTATTCAACATTTCTTGGATCATCTCCGATTTCAAATGCAGGGGTTGGACGATGGACTGAAATACCTTGGCTTTCACTTAAAACCCAATGATTATCAGAAGACCGACTGGATGTGGCTTTTGGATAAATTTGAAAAAAGATTGAAGGTTTGGAGGAATAAATGGTTGTCTAGGGCTAGGAGATTAGTATTGATCAAGTCGATACTGGAGGCAATCCCAGTTTACTGGATGTCCCTCTCATGGATTCCAAAGGGAATTATAGAAAAATCTAGAAAAATGTCATTTTCCTATCTGTGGAGGGGAGAGATGGATAATCGGGTGATGCCTTGGGTCCGTTGGGAGAGAATTTCAAAATTGAAAGCTCTTGGGGGATGGGAACTAAATAATATTTTCCTGTTTTCTAGAGCATAACAACAAAATATGTGTGGAGACTGATTTCCACAAAAAATCTTTGGACCAAAGTAGTCATCCAGAAATACGTGGCTCCACTCTCTTTGTTGGAATGGCTCATGTGTCCTGGCCTTCGGGTGATGGGGATCTCTGTTATGTGGAAGGATATACAAAGTGCCCTTGAAGTGGTTGGGAATGGATTAGCCTGGAGTGTTGGGTCTTGAACCTTGCTCAAAATTGGTCGTGACCCCTGGGTAGACTGCACTGGAGAGCACATACTCCTTGTTGATCTATGCTCAACCTTGGATCACGAGGGGTATTTCTATCTGGCTCAGGTTGGGGATCCTCTCACCTAAACTCTTTGGCAGCAAGGCTGGAAAGATGAGAGAACGTTGGGCTTAGAAGGGGATGATGTATTTACTTGGGACTGATATATCAGTGCTCTCGGGAAAGAAAATATTTGTTTGGCCGATTGGGAAGATGAACTCCTTTGGGATGGGGATCCAGGAGGGGTCTACACCCCAAAAGATGGCTATTTATAGTTAAGAATTTCTCTCTAGCAACAAGATGAAAAGTGGCGGTGTTGGAAAATATGGAAACAAAGGTTCCCAGCTAAAGGAAATTTTTTGGCATGGACAATTTTGGAGAACAAAATTCCAACGTGGGAAAACCTTCAGAAATGACAATTCAATGGTCTGAGCTAGTGCTCGCTATGTAAAGAACAGGAGGAAATAGTAGATCATCTCTTTATGTGATGTCCTTTTACCACTTCAATGTGGGCAGAAGAAAACAACTTGAACACCTCCATTGGTGCCTGGCATGGGGCATCCTTTGAAGAGCCTTTGGAGGTATGGCTCTCGCCGAGGACTCCGCAGGACCTTAAGGCTTTTCCCCTCATTGTTTCATGGGGGATTTGGCTAGCCTGAAACTCCTCTCTTTTTTAGGATGAGCCACAGTCACCACTTTGTGTGGCCATCAATTGTCTGGGCATCCTTTCTCTTCTAAAACTGGTGGTTAGGAAGGGTATTGGAAATGCTCGAGGGGCTCAGGTGGAATAGATAGACAGAGAGCGGCCTTGGGATTTTTTTGATGGGGCGGCTTCGGGAGACCACTTACTTTGTGGGGGGGGATATGTTTATACTTATATGTACATCATTTTTTTCTTCTCAGGGCTGGGTTGGGAGCTGGTACAAACAATTTCTCTGAGATCATGGCCTTAAAACTGATACTTTAATTTGTTGTGGAAAAATGATGCAAAACATTGCAGGCTTTTGGGGACTCCTTATTAATCATCAATTGGCTGGACCAAACTCAAATTTGTCATATTTCTGTCTTTTTTCTCTTCTCGAGGAAATTCTGAGGATTATCACTACCTTTGACACTATTTCTTTCTCTCACATCTACAGGGAACGAAACAAAATGGTTGATAGGCTTTCCAAAGAAGCCTCGCAGTTAGATTATAATAGTTGGCACATCACTGAACATACATCAGGGGACAATTTTGATTATCACAGACCTTTTCAGGATGGTCTACTATAGGAGATCTTCATCTCTTCATGGAAATCTAAGCCAGATATTTGTAAAATGATATATAAAAATCATGTTTTTGTTTATTGTATATGGTATGTGAAAACAATGACACCGTATGTGATATTTGGATAGGAAGGTTTTTGGCTTAATGTCAAAACTGTTATTTTTGTTGAACTTTTAGTATTGGAAATGACTCCATCAAAGACAATATATATGTGGCTATTTTCCATAGTCAATATATATCTACGAATGTAATTTTGTACCAATTCAATGAAATTACGAATTTTTTTTCGTGGAAGAAAAAAAAAGAGTCGCTCCAATTTTAAATTCTAAATGCACCACTCTTCAACGCACTAGCCACCAATCAACACACATTTCAATAAATACGTATCAAACCACGCTCATTCCAATAGACCCGTCACACAACATCAAACACACTGACAATTAAAAAATGGATGTAGAAAATAGATCATTATTGATCATGCCGTCTGTTGTCACAAGAGTTGACTCTAGGCTGTAAAAGAGCCAAGCCTTATCACATTTTAAAAGAAATAAATTTTGTTGATTGATCAGTTGTAGGAGGCTTCTAGAACTAGGTCTAAAACAATCATTTCACTCATTTATAGATCATAAACGAAAAGGCATGACCTCGTTTGTCTAGTTCATTTTAAAATCATGAGGATGGATAGAAGATAGGGTATGAACAAAACTAAAAGAAAAAGCCAGGTATCTAATTCTGATAAGTCTGGTCTTCCTTTCAATAGAATAAATAACACCAAACTTCAAATATATGAACACAGGTCTTGTCTCACTCATAGCAAGACAGAGGAAAAGCTATGAACAAATAAAACTTGTAAATAAGGCAAAACAATTAAGATGCAGGTCTTGTTCTACTCACGACAAAACAAAGGAAAAACTGCACTTTAAGGAATGCTTTAAATTAGCTACAACAGAAGTATTACTGAATTGTAACCATTACAAGCTGAATTAATGAATGGAAGGAAGAAAGAGAAGTGATGAAAACTTCAGAAACAATAACACAAGAAGAAGACAAAATTAGACAGTGACAAGGTGTAGAATCTCTTGGCACTTTGTTCTATATTTGCTGAAAAGGAATGCATTACAAACCCAACCTCCAAAAGGCTTCTGGGCTGTTCCCCCTTTTTTTCTTCAAGAAGATACAATAATATATGTCTTCTGCCCCCTTTAGAATAACTAAAAAACGATTCGGATTCCAAAATAAATCCCTCTAGAAATGAAAAGGAATTTCATGTAGGTATTGAGGTCGAAATCCTCCCAAAAGATAACAACAGTTACCATCAAATTCATAAACTTTCTGCCATAGAAAATGGGCCGAACTGCTGAAAAATGGGGCTGCGGTTATGGTTCTGTATCTCTCGAATAGTGATAGTTGTGTATAAAATGAAAGAGATTTTTTTTCATCTATTTTTTCTGACCAAAAACCTCTCTCGGTTTCTTGAGATCCATTTCCATTTGCCCCAGATCTACCTTTCAAAAATATGTGTCAAACGGAGAAAGTCTGAGATCTGAAAATTAAGGATCGGAGATGGATTCGATTCTCCCAATCTGTGACACCTGTAAGAAAATTGAGGGAGGTTATTGATCTCTGATGTATTAGGCAGAAAAACCTCTGACCGTTTCTCAAAATGATATTCGAGTCGCTCAGAATCATCATTTGAAAATGATGACTCAACACAGTAAAAAATGCCACATTTCTGAAAATGAACCTCCTCTTTCAGGGGACTTTTGACTGCCTTCCCAAGCTCCAAATGAAAATATGAATGCACCAATGGAAATCCTACGATCTGTAGATGTCAATCAACCATTTGAGCGAACAAAACAACCTCTCCACGACTGAGAAAATCGATTTTTTGCTGAGGCATATTTTTGCATATGAAAAATCTGCGATTTCGGTGGCTAACATGTCAAAAACAAAGGTATCTTAGTTGTCGAAAGTCCTGGTTTTTGGTGGCTAACAGTGCAATTTCAGAGCGTCGTAAACCACCGAAAGTCCCGAAACCCCGATTTCGGGATTTCAGGATTTCGGGTTTCGGGAAATAGAAAACAAAAATTTCGTCGACCAAACCTCCGATGGCCGAAACCCGAAATGATGATGTGGTATTTTGTAAAACCTTATTTTAGTGATTTTATTTCCGTTTATTGCATTTTATTTTTTGTTTATATTTTTTTTTTGTGCCTCCTCTTGAGCTCTTCCTCCATGTGACGCTTGAGTGCTTAGTCTGAGCCGATACACTTTCGGCAGTTAAGGGCATATGAAAACTAAGATTTAAGCTACCGAAAGTCTACACTTTCGGTAGCTAAACACTATAAATTTTTTCCTCCTAAGCTACCGAAAGACAAAATTTCAATATTTGTTCCAACATCGTCCATGCCAGTTAGTCCACACTTTAGTTCTTCCACAAGCAAACAACAACATTAAAATTTATACTTAGCTCCACACTTCCGATGCATGACCAAACACTCGCTACTTTAGATTTGATTCTTTGGAATTGGCATGCTAGTCTATATGTGACATGTTCGCACAATTTCTCCTCATGTAGGTTCTTACTTTGTCCCTTGGTGGGCGCCAACACACTACATACACAAAGTTACACCTTGCCGAAATTGATCCACTTCCCAGCTAGGTCCGCTCTGTGCCACGGCTCAACAGATCGTCGAATAACTCCATCTAAAACCCTCTATTAGCATCAAATCAACTCGTAACTTGAAAAATAAACATGTCGTGTAAAAGATCGAAAAGATCTTTTACACGACTATGGTTGAGTTATTAAGCATGTTTTGATTAACTGATTAGGAAGCGTTAAGAAAGAGGAAGAAGTTATAGAAGAAATATAGCAGCCATATGAACATGTACAGAACTAAAATGAATCATAAAACAACAACAAACCATAACACCAATGTGATAATGGAGTTCAACAATCTCACCTACGTTTCCGGGCCTTTGTCTCAATGGGTGAGGCTTTCTTATTTCTGTTCAAATCTCAATAAGTACATCACAGCAGTGCAAAAAGGCTACAAAAATGTTTTGGTCTTATTCTACTAGATATTAAGAACCCAACAGAAGAAACGACACTCAAATCGGATGACCGGAGCTCCCATAAATGGCCCGCAAAGGTGCGCTCCTCAACAGCTTCCCTGCATAAAAATGGATTTGACTTGGCAAATCTTTAGCATAAACCTGCTCTGAATCCCCCCCCATGGCCTCAAGAAGGCCTGGTTTATATAGATCTGAATTTGGTAATCGTCTCCCAACTTCCTCCCAAGATCTGGCCTAAAAATGGGCCCAATATCCCCCAATATTGGCTAAAATATCCAAAAGCATGCCTAAAAATCATTGAAAAAATCATGTTCTATGGTTTAAAAACCAATTTTGCAAAATATTTGGGCTAAGCCCCCTGGTCTGGGCGTGCACCCTCTCTACAAGGTCACATGGGGTCATGTGGCCAAGCGCCAGCCCCCTACGGGCTGCGCGCTGGCCTTCACCTTCGCTAGTATTGGTCACCTGTCAAAAAACCCTGGGACCGAGCCTGAACTTCGCGCCCAACTATTAATAAAACTTAAAAAATTATAATGCCATATATAGTTAAGATCTAATGCATAGGCGGGCTGGCTAGCCCAGCCTGCCAAGTCACTAGCCTGATGGGAGGTCAAGCATTCGAACCCTGCGAACTCCAACAAATTTTTGCATATGAACAACGAGCCAACCAATGGGTGCCACGTGGAAGCCCATGCCTGGGCCACGTGGCACCCCACTATTCACCCACATAATCTACCATGCGTTAAAGCCTCATTGGTCCAACTGTCTACCCTATCACCGACCACTTGTCCAGTCACTGTCTGCCATGTGTCACCCTACGGGCGTGCCACATGTCACCCTTGCAGTGGTGACACATGTCACTTCCCCTGTTGGTCCACATGTACCTACCACATCATCAGTCTATACGCCCAATCAACCTGCCATGCCAGCTGTACGGGCCCTGCCATGTATGCGCCAGCTGTGTTGCCACATCAGTTGTACGACTGTATGACATGTACAGTCAACTTCCATGTGGCACTATACAGACTGTATAGTCAACTTCCACGTGGCATTGTATGGACTGTACAATCAACATTTTTTTGCCTGTTTGGCAAAATGAACAGATCGTCATAACTTTAGTATACAATGTCTGTTTGAGCCCATTCAAGTTGCGTTGGGTTCGTATCGACGAGGCCTACACACATGTCCATTTTGAAGCCATTATAAGAACTTTTATTTTTAGGCCTTTCTGAGCCCCATCAAGCTCTTGGATCCAATTCTGGATCACACCTCCCCACGAAAGGACCTTTTGGTCCCCAAAAGGTTATTGACTAGTCATCAAGCTCGGGATAGGCCACCTGACTTGTTCCCTGTCTTTGAACTCTGTCCTGTGCACTTGTCTCATCAAGATCAACTGTAACACAATCACGACAAATGACAACATATTGTTAGCCATTTGTACCCTGTCAAATCTTATTGTAGCCACTATCATCCATGCAGACAACATTACTAATGATAGTATCAAAAATACAACTACAAATGAGCTGATATACTTGTAATATTTGCACGACATGAGCTTATCTTGAAGCAAACTGTGATTGATTTTCCATTCCACAATCATCTCATGTTCTTGCTTAAGATCTATTACTTGATTTGAAACAATTGTAGGTTTGTTGCTTGCTTGAACTGCCTTCTTTAATTGTTCCATTGTTTGAAGAGTTTTATTTGCTTTTGCATGATGAGCATGAACCACACAATCTTGACCTCCTTTGGTTAATTGATATCGATTCTTTGTCCTGTAGAAGATTGTTTTATGATCATATAAGTATGGACTACCTAAGACCATTCCACATTCACTTAATGGCACTACATCACATTTTACCTCATCCACATACTTAGATGAAATAGCAAATTTTAATGTGCACTGCTTGTTTATGTGCATTTGATGATTGTTTCTTATCCATTTAAGTGTGTATGGCTTATGATGTATTTGTGTTTTTAACCCCAATTGCTTAACCAATTCCTCTAAAATTAGGTTAGATTGAGATCCACCATCGATTAATGTATCAAACTTAATGTGCCTCGTGATGACCCTGATATGAAACAAGTTGCTTCTACAATCAATTCCTTCACCAATTTTACCTGTCATACCAACCAATGAGACCTTTGATTCATCACCTAAATCTGATCCCAAGTCTGTGGGTCGTGTTGTCGCTGCAACTTTTCCTCCCCTTCTTTTCCTTGAATCACTTTGGTCTTTTCTCTGGATGCAATTTCCAACAGCGGTCCTCATCATGCCCCTCTTTCTTGCAATGCTTGCAAGAGGGCCTCTCTTCCTTTCTCATCACTGCATTTGACTTCTTGCCATGCAACTTCCTCTTGTCCTCTTTTCTTGACGATGATTCCCCTGATACACCAACACTTATTTTCCCTGCTTCAATGTATGTCGCTTGAACATAAACCTCATCAAGATTAGTTGGTCCAAACATGAATACAATGTTTTTAATATGTACAGGTAAACCTCCTATATACTTCATAATATTTTCTTGTGTATGTAAAGGAATATCTAACGTCAATGCCATTTACAAAAGCTATCTGTGTATTTTTGCATTGTTTGTCCTTTTCTTAGTTTTAAAGATTGCCATTCAATTAATGTTTTTTCTTTATAACCCAAAGGATAGAATTTCTTTCTAAGTGCATAAATGAAAATTTGTCATGATGGAAATACATTACCCACTTGTTGCATTCTGTTTTGTAACTTTCTTTGCCACCAGATGAGTGTTGTGCCTGCAAGTCTCAATGATGCCAACTTGATTTGTGTGGCCTCACCCTTGATCTGTTGCACACTGTAATAGACCTCCATTTATCTGACCCAATTGTCAAGTCTCTCTGCATTAACTTCACCATCATACATGGATAATTCAAATTTAACATCAAGTTTTAATAAAGGCATTTCATTCTTATGTTTATGGACATGTTTCTTTGCATTGGATTTAGAAATTGAACTTGAAGAAGAAGGAGAAGAAGGAGGTGATGATGGAGGTGAAGGAGGAGTTTGAGGAGGATCCTCTCCTTCTTCACTTTTTCCCTTTGAAGATTCACCAAGAACTGGTCTCTTTCATTCCAAGTAATCCTGATACAAAACCTTCATCATCTTCGACATGGGGAAGAAAGATTTTCAAAACTCTTTCTCATCCTGAGAAAGTCCCTCTTCCGATGCCATCTTCTCGCTTTGAGAAGTTCTCTTTCTCAATCTAATCAATGGATTATCTTCAACAAGCTCGCCTTCACCACGATGTATCTTTTACCTGGTTAACATACAAAACTCAAATCCAAACGTCAACTAGCTCTGATACCACTTGATCCGAAAAGATCTTTTACACGACTATGGTTGAGTTATCAAGCATGTTTTGATTAACCGATTAGGAAGCGTTAAGAAAGAGGAAGAAGTTATAGAAGAAATATAGAATCTATATGAACATGTATAGAACTAAAATTAAGCATAAAACAACAACAAACCATAACACCAATATGATAACGAAGTTTGATAATTTCGCCTACGTCTCTGAGCCTTTGTCTCAGTGGGCGAGGCTTTCTTATTTGTGTTCAAAGCTCAATAAGTACATAACAATAGTGCCAAAAGGTTACAAAACAGATCTGGTCTTGTTCTACTAGATCTTAATGTTGAAGGAAAATCTTCCGACGGACAGGTAGATCTCCTCAAAGAGCTAGACTCTTAACTCTAAGACAGAAAGTGCTTATCATGGTCACTGACTTCCTTTTAGATCTAGGTGGACTAGTGTGTGAGGAGGAAGGAGAAAAGAAGTACCTTTTACTGGTGTTTGTCCCTGCACGCTCCGAATTGAGCTCCAATCTTTCGCTCTTCGATAAGACCTGTAGACAAACAAAGTACGACCACTTCCTACTCTATCAAGATTAGTCCGAAATAGGTATATCTACTAAAGAGACAAATTCATGTGAGATTGAACACAAATTAGAAAGGAACAGGCCAAGCAAGTTATATTAATGAGGACAAAACATTGCTGACAGCTGTAGATGCGAATGCAGCAGTTTCGTCAAGTCCTCCTTGTCTACCCCTTGCTCAAAAGATCCACGATCCGAATGATGATAGCTTCATCGATTGCTCCCTATGAGATCATAGGTCTTTTACTCCCAAATTATCTCTATTCCAACACCACTTATATGATCATAAGTTTGGTGTGATTCTCCCTTTCTCGTCCCCTTTTCACCATGAGAAAACTTTCTTATATAGCCTTGGAGAGGCTTTAACCACTTGA
>ML778510.1:474840-515322 GCA_009831015.1 Picea engelmannii | reverse complement strand
GCCATTATCACTGACTCGACCTAAGGTCCACTAAGTAAAACAAACAACACATGCTACGAATCTAAGAAGCAATCAATCAAACAAACCTTCCTATGATGAAACCACTAGTTGGTGATGAAATCCAACATCGCGAGATCAAAATAAGAAGGGGCGGGGATAGAGCAGGTGGATCAGTTACGTTGGCGACCTACTTAACGGACTTATGCCTTGGTGCAAGCTTCCACACAGTAATTGTAGATTTACCCTCCAAGGAGCTCGAGTGAGGTTGACCAACGTCTATTCCAGGTATAGTGAGACTTCCCTTCACCGTCACCTTGTGTGAGACCCTAAAGATTGTGGCTACTAAGGTCACCAACTCGTAGTCAGCCCGTGGGCAGGTACAGTCGACAGTCCAGTCGGAATGTATGGGCAGGATAATAAGTCCGAAATCATCTTGAAAGGCTCTCACACATAATCCTGGGTATACCTTCCAGTGACCCCCAATATACGATCCGACCACTACAAACAATTGAACCAGGGAGGGATAATCTCCGTAACTCACCCGAATGCAACCTCGTGCGTAAGCCCTATGTGAGAGGGGGATCCCAGCAAGCCAATACGACAATTGGATTTGACTCTCCCTACTGCAAGATACTAAGTTTGTTTGATAGCTTTGGAAAGTTATTCTTTCAACCTATTCCAAATCCCTACACCTTAAACTAATGTAGGTTTGCTAACAAAGATGTAAAATGTCTGATAAATTTTAGTTAAGCATTGATTTTAATGGTTGTTGTTTACTCAGAGGGTGTACGAAAGTGAAACTGATGGAATGATGACTCAATTCCCAAAAATATGCATGAAATATGATAAGCAATCATTTCTTTTCAATGAATACCTATTTAAGGGAAAGAGGAAGAGTCGTTTTCACTATCAAACACTTGATAAGGAATGCCCTCAATCAAATCCAATATGATGCTACAACATTTCAGAAATGCAAACTAATATGCAAACTAATCATTAAGATGTACTTTTGTCGTTTGTATGTGAATGATAATCAATTCAATGGAAAATTTCTCCTGCTAACTACCCTTTCAGATCAAGGAGATTGAGACAAGAATATGCAGATTTCACACAAACAACACACCCTTTTTTTGCGATCAAACAAGAGAAAGAAAACCAAAAACGCAAAAGTAAGGAGAAAGAGATTGGATCAGATGACCTCGATGAACCAAATGAGAAGAGTTACAGACTTTAGATGTCCTTCACTGGAGTTCCGCTCAGTCGGATAGGAGAGGAGAAAGCAGCGGATTGATTTCAAGCTCTCAACAACAAAAACTCAAAAATAAGGGAGAAGGGCATAAAATATGAACAATGAGGTGTTTACTTCTCAAGAGGAATCATGTCAAAGGTCAAAAGAGGAATCATTGAATCACAAAGTAGCTCAACAAGTGAAAAAATAGGGTTTAGACCTCCAAAAATTGCAATTTTTGAAGAGATTTTGGGCAAAAAGAGTTGGCGCTCTGGTATAAGGGCCACCATAGCGTTATAAAGCTCTATATAACACTTACAGGGAGTGCTGGTGCTCTGCTAACATGGGCAGGGGGGCGCCAGGCTAAAAAAACTCATAAAAATGTCCAAAAATCCAAAATTTTGATCAAATTTTGACAGGTAAGCTGAGTGTGATGGGGTGAAGACTCAACCAACAAGTGCAATCAGATATAAAGGGGTGAACAAGGTCTGAAAACAATCAAAGGGAAAGACAAGGTCTATGAGGAAAAATCAAACCCAAAAGTTTCGATTCGATTCTCCCCAGTGGAGTTGCCAGTTTCTGTTGAAGGAAAATCTTCCTGCGGACAGGTAGATCTCCTCAAAGAGATAGACTCTTAACTCTAAGACAAAAAGTGCTTATCATGGTCACTGACTTCCTTTTAGATCTAGGTGGACTAGTGTGTGAGGAGGAAGGAGAAAAGAAGTACCTTTTACCGGTGTTTGTCCTTGCACGCTCCGAATTGAGATCCAATCTTTCGCTCTTCGATAAGCCCTGTAGACAAACAAAGTACGACCACTTCCTACTCTATCAAGATTAGTCCAAAATAGGTCTATCTACTAAAGAGACAAATTCATGTGAGATTGAACACGAATTAGAAAGAAACAGGCCAAGCAAATTATATTAATGAGGGCAAAGCATTGCTTACAGCCGTAGATGCGAATGCAGCAGTTTCGTCAAGTCCTCCTTGTCTACCCCTTGCTCAAAAGATCCATGATATGAATTATGATAGCTTCACCGATTTCTCCCTATGAGATCATAGGTCTCTTACTCCCAAATTATCTCTGTTCCAACACCACTTATAAGATCATAAGTTTGGTGTGATTCTCCCTTTCCCGTCCCCTTTTCACCATGAGAAAACTTGCTTATATAGCCTTGGAGAGGCTTTAACCACTTGAGATATCCTTGGGGAAGTTGAGGATTTACCTCCTTCAGTTGAGGATCTGCCCTAAGATCATGGTTGGACTAGGGATTCGAATCCAACTGCCTTCCAAGAATGAAAAGATCCTTCCCCCATTCATCTCAACAATTCAATTGCTGCCCAGAATAGGTAGTGCTCCCTCAAAAGGGCCATCAGAGCACTACAACGCTCCCCAGTAGGCTTAATGGGGGCGCCGACTCTCCTAAAGACACCAGCTCTCCCTCAAAAGGGCCAAAGGAGCTTTATAACACTCCCAGACAGTGTAAGGGGGAGCGCCAATGCTCCCAGAAGAGGTATAGGGGAGCACTCTCCTTCAAAAGCTTAGTTTTTTGAGTGTTTTCAGATGGCAAAAGGTTCATGAGCCTGCTGACTCATTTCTCCTCTTCCAAATCAAATGTTTGAGGTGTTTCAAGTGTCTTTCTCATGTCGTTATAGGCACGACATAGGCATCATGGCAGTATGCTTCCCTGACACTTGTGACATTTGTGAGAAAAATGCGACACTTGCAACACTTGTAATGACGACACTTGCGACACTATCGAAGTGAGTAATTTTGACGTGTAACACTTAAGAACCCAACAGAAGAAACGACACTCAAATCGAATGACCGGAGTTCCCATAAATGGCTCGCAAAGGTACGCTCCTCCACAACTTCCCTACATAAAAATGGTTTGGCTTGGCAAATATTCAGCATAAACCTGCTCTAAATCATCCCGCATGGTCTCAAGAAGGCCTGGTTTATATATATATCTAAATTTGGTAACCATCTCCCAACTTCCTCTCAAGATCTCGCCTAAAAAAGGGCCCAATATCCCCCAATATTTGCCAAAATCTCAAAAAACAAGCCTAAAAATCATTGAAAAAATCATGTTCTATGGTTTAAAAACCACTTTTGCAAAATATTTGGGCTAATCCCCCTGGTATGGGCGTGCACTCCCTCTACAAGTTCACATGGGCTCATGTGGCCAAGCGCCATCCCCCTAGGGGCTGCACGTTGGTCCTCACCTTCGCTAGTACTAGTCACCTGTCAAAACACCATGGGACCGAGCCCAAACTTCACGCCCAACTATTGGTTATAGCCCTAGGTCTTATGGAATCGGGTGCGCTATAGGTTAGGCCCGGATCCCATGGCCCCCGCGCCCATGTATTGTTGGAATGGAGCATAGCACCGCTAGAGTGAGGTTGTGTAGAGAGTTAAAAACAAGGGCTGGGGCCTAGCCCCGACCCTTTTCGCGCCCAGCCAAACCATTAATAAAACTTAAAAAGTTATAATGCCATATATAGTTAAGATCTAATGCACAGGCGGGCGGGCTAGCCCGGCCTGCCAAGTCACTAGCTCGATGGGAGGTCAAGCGTTCGAATCCTGTGAACTCCAACAAATTTTTGCATATGAACAACGAGCCAACCAATGGGTGCCACATGGTAGCCCATGCATAGGCCATGTGGCACCCCACTATTCGCCGACATAATCTACCACGCGTCAAAGCCTCATTGGTCCAACTATTTTCCCTGTCATCAACCACTTGTCCAGTCACTGTCTGCCACATGTCGTTGTACGGGTGTGCCACATGTCACCCTTGCAGTGGTGACACATGTCACTTTCCTGTTGGTCCACTTGTACCTACCACATCATCAGTTTGTACCCCCAGTCAGCCTGCCACATCAGTTGTACGGGCCCTGCCACGTCTGTGCCAACTATGCTTCCACATCAACTGTACAACCGTACGACCTGTACAGTTAGCTGCCACATGGCACTGTACGAACTGTACAGTTAGCAATTTTTTTGCCTGTTTGACAAAATGAACAGATCACCACAACTTTAGAATAGGACATCCGTTTGAGCCCATTCAAGTTGCGTTGGGTTTGTATCGACGAGGTCTACACACACGTTCATTTTGAATCCATTATGAGAACTTTGATTTTCCTGGATCCAATTTTGGATCAATATGTAACCTATCTGCACAATTTCTCCTCGTGTAGGTTCTTACTTTGTCCCCTGATGGGTGCCAACACACTACATAAACAAGTTACACCTTGCCAAAATTGATCCACTTCCCAGCTAGGTCCGCTCTGTGCCATGACTCAACAGATCGTCGACTAACTCCATCTCAAATCCTCTATTAGCATC
The DNA here is from genome assembly GCA_009831015.1 of Picea engelmannii. Classification (NCBI taxonomy): domain Eukaryota; kingdom Viridiplantae; phylum Streptophyta; class Pinopsida; order Pinales; family Pinaceae; genus Picea; species Picea engelmannii. The sequence continues at coordinate 510,747 of ML778510.1, read as the reverse complement.
AAATCAACTCGTAACTTGAAAAATAAACAAATCGGTTCTTAAAAACATATTCCTGGACAAACCAAATGCAACTTGTTTCTCATCTCATGGCCTAGGTTACATCCAGTGTATCTTCGTGGAGTTAGATTTTCTCCTTCCCTCGTTCACTCTAATACCAAATGAAGAAACACACCAACAAATTAATGGAGCAATTAAATTCAACAATAATGCACACTCAACTCAAACTTTCTCATTAAGCATACATTTATAAAACCCTTTCTTTTTAAATAATCATTATTCCTTTAAAAATAACTCCACCTTCGTCCCTGAGGTGTAGGACTGTCAGTGACAGAGTGTGTTGTTAAGGAACTCTGTGATGTTAAAGTCATCGGTTCGAAACCTGCGGGGACAAAAAATCCAACCGTGTTAAGGGTTGGTGTGGCTCAGGCCAGGTGCGATCCCCGTGTGATTTTGATAGTTTAGATGCCCCTGAGTCACAGTTTCTCAAGCCACAGGCTAGTCCCGCAAGTCACAGACAAACTAGCAAACAAAAAAAAAATAACTCCACCCTCTTAGGTTATTAGCTCAAACAAAAGCGAAAAGTTGCTTAAGAAGGGTGTTCATGTTGTTATTGCGAATATTTATTCTATGGAAGACTAAAAAAGGATGATATTATTCCTCTAGACCTATAACATACTTTGAATAAGCATAGTCAAGTTTTCCAATAAATTTTTAAAGGTCTACCTCCTCATAAAAATCATGAGCACCAAATTGAACTCTTACTAGGTAGCAAACCTTCTGACACAAGACCATACAAATATCCCTTTTAACAAAACTGTGAGACTAAGAAAATAGTACGAGATGTTGGATGTAGGTATCATTACACCAAGAAAAAACCCATGTAATTCCATGTTCTAAAGCTATAGAATGGATTATAAAGCATATTGATATAGAGAACAAAATAGTTATTAATGACGAAGACGGTGCATAGCTTCCTTCCAACCTTCTGAGTTAGAGAAATACTATAGACTATATCAACCAAAGAAATACATGATAACATATTTCGTAGAGAAATTGCACCAAGATGGTGCTATCAAGAAAATCCTCGTAGGATAGTGGGTAGAAGACAAGGTATTCTTTGCTAAAGGTAATGGGGTATATACAATGACCAATTTGAGAGACCCCTACATCTATGCAATGGATTTAATGTGTGGATTACATGGTGAAGCCAATTGTATTCATTTCAAAGATGCTTGGGTACCAATTGTACATATTGTTATTACATTTTAGATGGAAAGAACAACAAGGTATTGATGGACCTACATAACAATCATATAAAATGGTAAGAAGCCATTATAAAATGTAATAAGCCTAAGGTAGTTAAGAAACATTGGAAAATGGTATTTGAAATAAGATCACGTGTATTTGAGAATTTATGGGGTTATTTTTTTATCTGTAATCGAGGGGCTCATAGCCCACTCGCTTCACCAACACGAATACAATTGCAGAAAATTATTTTTTGGTCTTTATCTCAGGCTTGAACAAGGATCTTGATCTGCATAAAAGCCACTAGACCTCTATTCCTCAAACCTGTATAAATATTTTTGTGCTCTACATGATGGTCGAAAGGTCTTCATCTTTGATGTAGTTGGCACACAAGTAACAACTATCAATGTAAATAATCAAAGGGGTGCATACATTATTACTTGCAAAATGCATTGTTTCCCACAATCAACCAAACAAATAGTCTTGAATTAAATCGACCAACTTTGCAATGAGTTGACCCAAGCTATAGAAAAGTTGTCTAGGATAGTGTGAATTGACTATCAATGCAAGGATGTCCTGCAATTATTGTCTAGTTGTAAACATGTTCTCACTTTGGAAATATGTCCATGTCCTCTTTTCCTCAGACCATTCTTTATTCTATAGATGATTTCCAATGGGTTGAAGTTGACTCATCTCCACATGAGGGACATTGACTGGGTGGAAGACTAGTCTATGGGCCAGTAATGAATCGACTTGGTAGTGATTGGTCGACCAAATCGAAGGGAAGTCGACCCGAGGTTTGACTTGACTAGAGTATGCACTACGTCGACTAGAGGCGAAGTCAACCAAAGATAAGTCGACCAAAGTTAAGTTGGTCTGAGATAAGTCGACCAAAGTTAAGTCAAACTACCAATATGTTGATTCGACCAGACAAGAATAATTGGTTAGGTAGTGGAAGTTAGATCTAACAAATAGTAAAATGACTTGACGTGAATATTTGAATTGAATCTAAGTCAAATCAACGCAATATGAAATCCAACCGGCCAACTGTGGATTTATTTGTTCAGGGGGGAGAGAAATTAGTGTGCATGATCCATATGACCCCTATACCTCCACGTACGACCTATGTGAATAACAATAGTCACTCTAACAGTGAAACTTCGACCTAATGATTTCAAATCGAATACATGCAAAGTCAACCTAAAACAAAGTCGACCGGAGATGAATTTAATAATCTAGAGGTGGGTGTAGTCGACCAGGCTTGCATAAAACTATTAGAGGAATTAAATAATCATTTGGGTAGATGGGAAACAACCCAGGTGAAGAGATCATGTCCAAACCATGTGAATTCAACTCAACAAATAATTTCAATGTCCAACCCACTTCTGAGGTGCGTGGCATCAAAGAATAACCTCCAACAATTAAAGGAATTGACTAGACAATATTAATTGGTCCCACGAAGTGATAAATCGCCTTGGCAAAGAAAAACAATTGTGGGGATGATATTGCAATTTGAAAGAGTGAGGCATTTCACCCAACAAGGTTTACCAACACCCCACATCAATTAAAAATGCCCAGTAAGGGAATAAAATTCCCAACATCATATAAAAACGCCTCAGACACTGCAATTTCTCCCAATAACATATAAAAAATCCCAGGGAGTTAATGGTTGGTGCAGGTAATGAGGAAGCATTCAAGAACGTGGTAAAAACGCCCAGGGAGAGAGAGATAACTATTGAATTTTTCTAACAGTTTCTCAAGCACATGTAGTTTCTTTTCAATTTAGCATGAACATGAACCATAAACAATGCAACAACACAATAGCTGTAGTAAACCAAGATCACAAGAAGAATAACCATGCACACGACACAATAAGTTATCCTGGGAAAACCCTTATCAAATAAGGGAAAAACCCACCAATCCTTTGTTATAGAGTCAAGAGAAGATCACCCTTACACCACAAACCCTAGTGCACAGAAGAGGGTGCTCTATGACCAAGAAAGCTAGCGCATAAGAGAAGAGTGCACCAAATTTCAGATCTCCACAATGTGTTATGTGAGAATGAGATATGATCCACAATGGGGATGTATCTCTCTTATAAATACATGACATAACTCATCAATAGATGTGTCTATTGACACAATTGGGATGACTTGTACAACTCAATAATATAATTAATATTTTACACAATATTAATTATATTTACACAGTGGGGCCGACTTGTACCCTTCACAATACAAAAATAGGGTTTCACAATAATCTAACTCTTAGACGATATAGCAGGTGATCTCCCACACATCCTCTAGTGCTCTACCACTAGGGACAAGTCCACATGTGCTCAACCACAAGGGATGTCACCCTCAACATATCAACTCAACTAAATCCATAGGAGTACGAACTGGAGATCCATCTCAAGTCATCTCAACTAAGTCCATAGAAGTCTGACAGGAGACCATATCAAGTCATATCAACTCAGTCCAGAGGAGCACGGCAAGGGACCAAAACAAGTCATCTCAACTCAGTCCAGAGGAGTACGACTAGTCTATCACATAGGCGTTATCACATATCATCTCAACTCAGTCCAGAGGAGTATGATATGGAGAATGTCTCATGAAGCTGCAATCATCAACACTCCCTCTCAGCTAGGGAGGCATTCTCCACTAGGCCAAGTCTCTCATGGAAGTACTCGAACTTCATCCTGGCAAGTGGTTTGGTGAAGACATTTGGAACTTGCTTGTGTTTAGAAAGGTATTGCACATGTACTGCTTTCCTCTGCACCATATCTATGATGTAATGGTATTTGGTCTCGATGTGTTTCAATTTAACGTGAAACAAAGGATTCTATGAGAGCTTCACACAACTCTAGTTATCGCAATGGATATCAGTGGAATCCATCTCATGTCCAAATAAGTCTGCAAGGAGTTTGTGAAGCCACACTACTTCGCAGACTGCCACACATAATGCAATGTACTCTGCTTCTACGGTACTCAAAGCCATATAAGTTTGTTTCATGTTGCACCAGGAAACCATTGTAGATCCCAAAGTAAAACAACAACTAGAGGTTCTCTTCCGGTCCACTGTGGTCCCTGCCCAATTTGCATCGGCATATCCCTGCAATCTCATGTCTACACCGGAGGCATATCTCAGTCCATAACCAATTGTGCCTCGTAAATATATTAACGCATGCTTCACTGCTATCCAATGTGTCTATCTCAACTAACTCATAAACTGACTGAGTACACTCACTGCATAGCATATATCAGGTCTGGTGTTAAACATATACATCAATTATCCAATCAATTGTCTATAAAGATGTGGATCAATCTCGCCTGAATCAGAAGAAGTCTCGCTCAGTTTCTTCATATTCATCACCATCGGTGTAGGCATGGGCTTGCAGTCTGTCATCTCGAATTTCTTCAATATCTCAACTCTATATTTCCCCTGACTCAGGAAAATATCATCAGTCCTCTGCCACACTTCTAGTCCCAAGAAGTAGTGCATCATACCAAGGTCCTTCATCTTGAATTCAGAAGCTAATGCACACTTGCATTCAACAATAAAGATTTTTGAACCGATGAGGAATAAGTCATCAACATATAGAACTAAAATCAGGCACTCGTCACCAACAATGTTGTAGTACAGGTTGGGGTCAACAACACTCTTGTTGAAGCCCAAACTCAATAAGTATCCATCAATCTTCTCATACCATGCACAAGGTGCCTGTTTTAGTCCATGTAGGGATTTCTTCAACCTGCACACATGAGACTCCTTCTCATGTATCACGAATCCATATGGTTGCTTGATGCAAACTTCTTCCTCAATATTTCCATTCAGAAAGGTTGTCTTCACATCCATTCGATGTAGTCTACAACTCATGGATGCAGCAAGGGAAATAATTGTACAGATTGAAGTGTATCGGACAACAGGAGGAAATGTCTCCTCATAATCTATTCCCTCCACTTGAGAGAATCCTCTAGCCACAAATATCACTTTGTACTTCTCGACACTTCCATTAACTGCATGTTTGATCTTATATATCCACTTGGAAGTCACTACAAAGTTCCCTTTAGGTCTCAAAACACTATCCCACACATCATTCTTCATGATGGACTAATACTCTTCGGTCATGGCATCTTGCCAAACCTGTTAACCTCCTGCTTCTCCATGATAAGAAGGCTTAGTATCAATGATGTGGCTCATAGCTGAAATATAGCTCTAAAATATTTGTGGTCTCTTGCTCCCTTGGAATGTACCACGAGGAGTTGCATGTCCCTCTGCCTCCTGCAGAGTCTGTCGAGCCCATGCGAGCCTCTTCTGGCCTACTGCAATGTCCATGGGAACATCAATTGGAGCTACGGGATCAACTGGATCAGTAACTGTCTCCCTCTAAACTACTGAAGGGGGAGAAGGTACTATCTTTTCTTTCTTCTCGCTGTCAATCTCCATATGAGATTCTCTAGATCTTCGAAAGGCTATCTCTTCCTCAAAGGTGACATCTCTACTAACTTTGATTTGTCTCTGACTAGGGATGTAGATCCGGTATGCCTTCGAAGATTCACTATACCCCACAAATGTACCCTTTCCGCCTAAAGGGTCTAGCTTGGTCCTCTTTTCCTTGGGTACATGAATGTATACTGGACACCCAAATATCCTGAAGTTTCCAACCTCAAGCTTCACTCTGGTGAAAGTTTCTTCGGGACTCATGTTCTTCAGAATCTTATGAGGACTCATGTTCTGAACATACACAGTTGTTATGGATGCCTCTACCCACAAAATCATATGTAGATTATGATCATGTATCATTGCTTTGGTTGCCTCAACAATGGATCTGTTCTTCCTCTCTGCAACACCATTCTACTGAGGGTTATAAGGAACGGTGTACTCCCTCTTGATCCCTGGATCAATACAAAAATCATTGAAATCCATGGAGGTGTACTCTCCTCCATTATCTGATCTCAACACCTTGATCTTCCTCCTGGTTAGGTTCTCAACCTGAGCTTTAAACTCTTGAAATCTCGCAAGGATTCCATCCTTGGTCTTCAAGAAGTAAATCCACATCTTCCTAGAGTGATCATCGATGAAGAGCACATAGTACAAATATCCACTCAAGGAAGCAACGATCATGGGTCCACAAACAACTGCATGTATCAAGTCCAAGATCCCCTTGGATCGACTATCACTGCTCAAAAAAGACCCCTTGACATTCTTTCCAAGAGCACAACCTCTGCAAACACCATCATGCTCAATATTTATCTCTGGAAGGCTTGTCACCATCTTCCCCAGAGCGGGAAGGGATCTATAATTTAAATGAGCAAGTCTCCTATGCCATAGCTCACTCAAGCTGATAGTATCATGTAATAAGGCCTGGTCTGGTTGGACAATCATTATGTACAAAATGTTTTCTCGAACACCAATCACCTGGGCATAATCCATGCATGAGTTCTTGTGCCATGCAAGAAATTTTCCTTTAGAGAAGATAACCTTTTATCCTTTATCCTCTAAGGCAGAAACAAAGACAAGGTTCATTTTCATCCCAGGTACATATAGTACCTCACTTAATTGAAGAGGTATGTTAGAATCTAATTGGAAGGAAGAAGATCCAATTCCCTTCACAATATATCTGGCATTATCACCAAGTACAACATGCAGACGAGACTCTTTCTCTACAAGATCTGTAAGATGTTCTCTATATCCAGTCATGTGTCTAGAAGCATCACTGTCAATCAACTAAATATCACTATCAGTAGGAACCATACATGAGAGTGCTGAAATGAAGAAGAATGCTTCATATTTTATGCCTTCATCCCTTTGTGGTGGTTCTAAATCAACATCGATAGTGCATGCATGTTGTCTTCCTTTCTTCCTAGTAGGACAATTTCTCGCAATGTGTCCATACTTGTCACATATGAAACATTGAATCTTTGATATGTCTTTTTTGTGTTCATGACTTGGAACTGTTGAAGTTTTCCCTTCATTGAATGCTTTGCTGAAACTTCTTATTTTTCTTCTGCCTCTCTTTGCATGAGAAGTAAGAGCTTGATTGTCATCATGATGGGGATCTTGCATGCCTCTGGCTATAAGTCTGGTTTCCTCCTGAGTGCAGTCTGCCCATAGATGATCAAACTGAGGTAAATCTGCTCTTCCACTGATACTTTGAATGAATGGTTCCCAATGTCTTGGAAGAGCATTGAGAGTAATCATGAAAAGCTCTTTGTTTGTTATGGTTTCTTCGATGGCACCTAACTAATCTTTGATCTCTAAAATATTCATGAAGAAGGTAGCAATGGTGTCAGCTTTCGTCATCTTGAGATTTTGAAGTTGGTGTTTCAATGTAAGAGGTTTGTTAGTGTTGTTGCTCTCAAACATCTTCTTCAATGCATCATACATTAGATAAGTTGTCTTCAAGGTAGAAATGCAAGGTAGTAGATGATCTCTTACTGAGTAGATGATTATCTTTCTAGCTTTGGCATCATCTGTCTTCCACTCAACCTTCTCTTCATCGGTAGTTGTTGTTGGTAGAGTCTTTTCTATCAATCTCAATAGGTCACTCTCTTCTAGAGTGATGTATAATCTTAACTTCCAGGAGTTGAAGTTGCTTTAACCATCAAGCTTATCTTCCACCAAACTTTTGTTCCTCATGGCTTGCAGATTCTTCACAATCCCTAATGGCTAGGCTAGAAACCCTAGCTTTAGAAAACCTGACGGTTAGGATAGGCTAGAAACCCTAGGTTTTTTTGGACTTATGACTACCAACAAGAATCCTTGGAGAGTTAAAAGAACCCCAACAAGCTGCCAAAATCCCCCAACGACCTGTAGAAACCCTAGAAACCGAAATCTCCAGAAACCTTAGAAACCCGAGGGCCGAAAAATCCAAACTTCTTTGATTTTCAATCTGAAAGTTGCAGGTGGTACGCTGGACTAGGCCATACCTGTCTGTGCAAATATTAGGCCCAACATTCCAAGGGAAAGTGTTAAAACTAACTTGACAAGGAAAAGGGTAAGGGTCATTTTTGCAGTTGTAGCAAGAATGTCACAACTAGCTTGGAAAAGTGTTGGAGTAGCTTGTGCAGTGGATCTTCAGGAACACTGCTATGAAACCATGTTGAATTTTTCTAGTGGTTGCTCAAACACATGACGTGTCTTTTCAATTTAGCATGAACTTGAACAATAAAGAATGCAACAACACACTAGCTGCAGTAAACCAGGATCACAAGAAGAATAACCATGCACAAGACACAAGAAGTTATCCTGGCAAAACTCTTCTCAAACAAAGGAAAAACCCAACAATCCTTTGCTATAGAGTCAAGAGAAGATCACCCCTACACCACAAACCCTAGTGCACACAAGAGGGTGCTCTATGACCAAGAAATCTTGCGCATAAGAGAGGTGCGCACCAAATTTAAGATCTCCACAATGTGTTATGTGAGAATGAGATATGATCCACAATGGGGATGTATCTCTCTTATAAATACATGACCTAACTCATCAATAGATGTGTCTATTGGCATAACAAGGTCGACTTGTACAACTCAATAATATAATTAATATTTTACACAATATTAATTATCTTTACACAGTGGGGCAAACTTGTACCCTTCACAATACAAAAATAGGGTTTCAAAATAATCTAACTCTTAAACAATATAGCAAGGGATCTTCCACACATCCTCTAGTCCTCTGCCACTAGGGACAAGTCCACATGTGATCAACCAGAAGGGATGTTACCCTCAACAAATCAACTCAACTAAATCCATAGGAGTACGAACTGGAGAGCCATCTCAAGTCATCTCAACTAAGTCCATAGGAGTCTGACAGGAGACCATCTCAAGTCATCTCAACTTAGTCCAGAGGAGCATGACAAGAGACCACCACAAGTCATATCAACTTAGTCTAGAGGAGTATTACTAGCCTATCACATAAGCGTTCTCACAGATTATCTCAACTCAGTCCAAAGGAGTATGATATGGAGAATGTCTCATGAAGCTGTTGTTGATCAAGGTTGGTTGTCATTGATGTCAACCCTTGAAGGAAGTTGGAGAACCCATGATTGGGTAATAGACCCAAGTTTGTTTGATGGATAACGGTATGAGTTTTGATATATTTTCAGGTAATACTATTCTATATGGATAGTACATGTTATGCCATTTCTAGTGGTATGTGGAACGCCACATAACTCCTCATGGTTAGAGAGTTATGGCCATGTGAAGTTGGAGAACCCTCACGAGTCATCTAGAAGCCCCAAAAGGTCAAAGTAGTCAAAGTGGTTTAAGATATTTTTAGAAGGTAAATAATAAAGTGAAGTGATGAGTGTACTATAATTCAAAGTGAATACAAAAGAAATTATTTAAATAATAAAGTTAATGTTGATATTATGGTAGTTGTGGGAGGTATTTACCTCCACGTGTAAACGTGACGAGGATAGAATACTCCGTGAAGCAAGAAGAAACCCTAATGAGTTGGCTAATAACCCTAGACGACTTGTCGGCTCAAGAAGATAATTTATATTAGGTTATTAGCCTCCAAGAGAAGAAGTTGGCCAAAAGAAATAATATATACTTAACAGATAGATACCTAGAATGAGAAGTCAGCCCAGGCAGTTAGCCAAATTTACTATAAATACAAGAGGCCAGTCTTCATTCTGGCAGGCAGTCTCAGAATCCAACATTTGAAGAACTTTGGACTTGCTGTGCTCAAGAAGAATCAAGTATTAGTGCAAAAGAGAAACCCCAAAAGAAGTACGATGATCAAGCCTTCACAACAAGATTCAAGAATTTCAGGAACAAAAGGAAGTTTGGTTCAAAGAGGAAGACAAATCAAGAGAAATGTATTTTAGAAATACAATGCTTCAACTGTTGAAAGTATGGTCACTACAAGAATCATTGTCCTGAGCTAAAGAAAAGGAAGGAGAAACATGAAGCATCAGTTGCTGAAGAAAAGGAACCTACAAAGAAGACTAAGCAGGATGAAAGAGACTTCTTCTTCTGAAGGTAACGATACACTTCTTAGTTCTTGTACATATCTTGTTTGCATCATCTCTGTACATATCTTGTATATCTATCTCTTGGAAGATAATGTGTTCCAAGAAGAACTATACCTATGAAGAACAAGAAGATAAGGATTACCATCATTATACAAGATAGATAATACACATGAAAGGATGAAATACATCAAACAAATCATGTGGAAGCTATTACAAGATAAGCCAAAATCAGAATCAATCATGAAGAGACTTAGAAGAAGAAAAGATAGAAAGAAGTCAACAAACAAGAGAAAATTGGAGAAAGACTTATGATGTTTTGCAGAAGACAATACAACGGAAGCATGGACTCTGTTAGGCGAAGGGAGCCAATTATATATTGCAGAAGACAATAAGAATGCAAACGGAAGCGTGGACTCTGTTAGATGGAGGGAGCCAATTATATGCACTCATGCGTGAAGCAAGGATTAGGATGGATCTAATCCTATGATCCATTGAAGATGATGAAGTATATATCCATGGTAGCAACCATAAAAGACAACACGTGTTCAGTTCAACCTCAGAAGAAGTCTTCTTTGAAGAGAAGCCTTAAAGTATCCCTGTCTATCCATCCACATCCATGATTCTATAATGAAAGGAAGAAGTGGAATATTTAGGGAATGGAATCTATAAGAAACTCCATGGACCCAAGAGCTAAAGAAAAACATTAGGAAGAACATGAAGATTCCAAGAAAGAAAGAGAAGCCAGAACAACCAGTCATTGTATTAAGAATCACAAGATTACCAACCTGATATGAACTCAATAAAAGCAATCAAGCAGAGGAACTGAAAGTTGTGATATATGCAAGCACTGTAAGATCCGGAACTAGAGGTTCTCCCAGATGGAGGGAGAAGGCTATGATGATTACTTGTTCCAATAAACCAAACATACCTCTACATGAGTCTTTATATCATCCACAATATCTATGGGTTGGAGTTCTTCATCAGATGTATGCAAAGACTATTCTCCAGAGCAATTGAACAAAGAACGTATGAAGAGAAACCTCAAGACTTTGAAGCATACCAGAAAGAGACCCTTGTATGCAGATGGAAGAAGATAACTTGGTGGAGAACCTCCAGTGCACAATAGAAGCGTGGTGAAGATTTTCTATAATAGAGATATTGTATCAAGATGATTACTCAGAAGATCAGATCTCATGATGATAGAAGAAGTTCCACATGGATATGTTCCAGTTTTCCAACAATGATATACTTTATTGATCAGAGCTACATGAAGCCTTCAGAGAAAACCAGTGTTCCAGACCAAAGTACATTTGAAATCAAGCATTACATTATCAGTGATGAAGTCCAGAAAGGAGAAAGTGGTTCTCCAATACATATCCCAACAGATGAACATATAAGCAGACATTTTGGTAAAGCTTCTGTCCAAGATGAAAGAGTTTGCGTACTCAAGCTGGAGCTCGTGGAGACGACTTCCTTATTAAAAAAGGAATAAATGACTCCTAGGTTGGGAGGGAGCACTGATGTATTATTGATTTATGAGAAGTTCCTTTCCAGTTCGGAAAGTGGATTGAGATTTCTGAAGAACAGACATTTTCCAGTTTGGAAAATGGTCCAGATTGCTGATGTACCATAGAAAACAACTTCCCATTGTGGTTAACATGGGGAGTGGTCTAGGTCAGTCTCTCTTCTTGACGGTTACTCAAGAAGACTGGCCTGCCTCGCTGGACAACGATTTCTCATTGTGGTTAACATGAGGAATGGTCTGTTTTGGAGGTTGGTTCAGGACAGTCATTTCCTCTTGTGGTTAACATGGGAAATGGTCCGGACAGTCATTCCTTAGGGTGTATTCATTCTCTCCAGGTTGCACTTTGTTTAGTGCTGGAGGAATGGCCCAGGGTGGGGAATGGTCCATGTTCAACAATCAGGGACATACATTCCTTAGGGAAGATTCATTCTCTCCAGGTTACACTTTGTTTAGTGTCAGAGGAATGGTCCAGGCTCATAAATCAGGACAATCATTCTTCCTTGCTTGAGAAGAATGGTCTAGATAGCTCATCATTGATGTTCTAATCTAAAGGTAGATACTCTTTCAGATCTCACAGATGTGAGTAAAAGAATGGCCCAGATGATTCAGTTTATATCATAACATTGTTTATGTGCAAGTTGATATCATATGATTGTTATGAAGACCATATATATCCAGACAGTAGATGTATACTACTGCGGTGGATGTGTTCCATTGTTTGATCAAGTATCTGTGTGGTACTTAGTGTGGTAGTGTACCACTGGATTGTAGTTGTGTACTACTATGGATAGACACAATTGTGTTCTATTGAATGATATTGTTTCGATTGCCTTGAAAACTATTAGCAGTGTTGAAAATAATTATCATCTAGATGAGTGATGAACAGAGATTTCACAGACAGAAAATGGTTCAGAACATTTACTCTTCTAGATTAGAAGAATGGCCCTTGTATCACTCTATGGAGTGAGCATCATGTTTGATTACTCATATAGAGTATGGTTTCAAGAGATGATGCAACTGATGACACTGATGATGATGATAGTGCTCATGATCTAGTCATGATCTAGTCTATACAACTATGTTGATGCTACCAGGTGAATGGTATGTAACCAAATGATATCTAAGATGAATTTTAGAGAGAAGGTGAAGTAAAGAAGGCCGAAATTCAAGGGAGGATAAATTCTTTTGATGATGCTTTCTAAGGTATGTTATTTACATGTCATCTCACTATTTTCACAATAACTTTTTTTCTAGAATGATTCAGACTGTGAAATTGATAGGCCATTGAGAAAACATATCCAAGTAGTTGTGGTACAAATTTCAGCTTTTGAATCATTTTAGTTTTGGAGTTACACTCTGTGGAAAATAGGGTTTGTGGCTAGTCCTGAAACTAGTCTAAAACACATGTTTCGGGTAAAAACGTCATAAATTCTTCATAACAGATCCAAATTAAGTAAGACCAAATGTGTTGGTTAGAGTACAACCTTTAGTATTATGTGTAAAATTTTCAGATCCATACAACAAATATTCTGTCCTGGGCACGCTCTACAAGTTCGCTCTTTAGAATAAGCTAGAATTCAACAAGGTATGCCATTTTTGCTATAACTCCTTTTCTGAGAGGTTCCGAGTAGTGACACCTGTAGGAATTTCATAAAACACAATGAAGAACATTGTGTACTATTTTCATATATTTATTCATTATAGGTACATAGCTATGTTTATTTCAAGTTAGGGTTGTTGACTAATCCAAAACTAGTCATCTGAGACTAAAGAAAAGTTTGATGAAAATGTTAGCCTGTTGTTGTTAAAGTTAAGGAAGGTTTGCAGGTATGTGATCATATACACCAAGTCTATTATAGAGTTACAAATCAAATTTGGATGATGAAATTGATGAGGGCTTTTGGTTGAGGTACATGTTGGGTACATGGTTGAGACAAGTAGTTGATGAGTTGGCACATACATGAGGTGTATAGTTGATGATGTTGGTACATCTTGTTGAGTCATAGTTGATGAGTAGTTAATACATGATTGGTACATACTTGATACATGATTGGATGCACTTGTTTATGCTACATTTTGATTACAAGTTGAGGTACAGGTTGATGCATTGTTCAAGTTTATTGGTACAGGTTTACAACGATATATCTCACAATGATAGTGTGACAATGGTTCCATCATTCTACTTCTACTTCATGGAGGTTGTACGGGGCAAGGACATGTGGTTGTAGCAGAAGATCATAGGGGTTGTAGCCTCCTTATGGTTGTAGCCAAAGAATTGGGGAGTTGGAGCTTTCCTCAGGTTGTAGCCTGAGAAACTAGGGGGTTGGAACCTCCTTCCAATTGCAGTTGGAAAACAAATGAAGTTGGTGCTTCCAATGAATGTAATTCTTCAAGAAATATAAGAAACAACATTATGTGGTTTTCTCCCGCTTTGGGTTTCCGCATAAAACACTGGTGTACTGTGTATGTGTATGATTATTCATTTGTTCATTGCTTATTTACTCTGCAGTTATTGGATGATAATGCTACATTGATATAACACTTGGATTATATGGTTAAAAATGATTTTATTGCTCTATTACTGATTAACTCCCCCTCTCAATAATTAAACAATTGATATCAGAGTCGGTTCCTTCAGAAATCAGTTTAACCACTAAAAGGTAGATCATGGAGAGCAACAACTTGTATAAAAATGGAATACCATAGTTTGATGGACAGAAGTATGCATTTTGGAGCATAAGGATGAAGACATATATACAGGCACAAGGATTTGAAATTTGACAATCAATTGTAAATGGATACACAGTACCAGTAGTTCCACCAACAAATGACAAAGTAGTGAAACTCGGTCAGAATAATTCCAAAGCCACAAATGCACTTCTGAATGGTCTTGGTAAAATGGTATTCACCAAAGTTGCACATTGTAAATCCACTAAAGAGATTCGGGACAAACTTCGAAATATTTATGAAGGAGATTCAAAAGTCAAATCAACAAAGATTCAAACTTACAGAGGTCAGTTCGAACAACTAAAGATGAAGGAAGATGAGAATATTGCAGCTTACTTCTTACGAGTCGATGAAACAATAAATGCAATCATAGGATTGGGAGAAGAAATTCAAGAATCTGTAATTGTTCAAAAGGTACTAAGATCTTTTCTTATGAGATTTGACCCTAAGATATCAACACTAGAAGAAAGAGCATATCTAAACTCAATAAGCATGGACGAACTACATGGAATCTTCACAGCATATGAAATGAGAATTGAACAAGAAAATCCAGATGTAAAAGAAACAGTCTTCAAAGCATCCAAAATATCAAAGCAAAAGGGAAAGCAACAAGAAAAAGAACATAGCAACAATAGTGACATCTCGAAAGATGATGAAGAAGTGGCCAACTTTGTTAGAAGACTAAACAAGGGAACCCATGGTAGGTATAGAGGTAAGCTTCCTTTAATTTGTTTTAATTGTGATGGTATTGGTCATTTTTCTAACAAATGTCCTCATAAGAAAAAGATAAATGATGAAGGTGACTAAAAAAGTAGACAAACATATAAAGGCAAAAGAATCACAAAGAAAGTTTGCAAGAAAAGCCTAAGCACCAAAGAAGACATCTCATCATCAGATGAAGATGAAGTCAGTGACAATGAGACAGAAAGGGTTCTATTCATCGCAGTAGAAGACTCTAATAAAGAAGACTCTGAAGTAGAATATGAAGAAGCCGAAGAGGAAATTGAAGAGGCAGAAGTTGATTACCGAGAGGAATTGATGAGTGTCATAGAAGTTATAAGAAGAGAAAAGATGAAAAACAATAAGTTACAAGAGAAACTAGACAAGAAAGAAGACACTAAGGAATTAGAACAAATGATCACGAATTTGAAGGTTCAAATTGAAGAATATAAGAGAATTGAAGAAACACTTAAAGAACAACTAGAATAAAGAGATAGGATCATTGAAAATTTGGAAGCAGAGATTGTCACATTAAGAAAGGATCTTCAAAAGAAAAATATGTAGAATAGTTCAAAAGTTTTGAATGACATTATCAACAGTCAAAGGCCTAATCATGACAAGTCCAGACTTGGATACAATCAGACAGAAAAGAGATCAAGCTCCAAAACAACATAACAAGAAACATATCCAAAAAGCTATGCAAAAATAATCAAAGGGGATAGAAATGTCTACAGAGAAAATTATAGGGACACTCCTCCATCGAGAAGATTCAGATTTCAGAATCAACGACCAACATAAACAGATAGGTTTCAGGAAGAAGAAGGATCCATAAGAGCACCTCCTTTCAGAAGATATTCAACCCCCATGTATCAAACTATGTTTTTTGGTTTATGTTATGCATGTAATAATTTTGGACATAAATGTGTGAATTGCAGAGCTAACAACTGGAACATAAACAACTTTGAAAGTCATACACAAAAGGGTTATCCAAGAAGGCCTAGTGAAACACAGAGAAGAAGTTACAACAGGTTTGAATCATTGAGCACTGAAGTGGAATGCTACAAGTGTAACAAATTTGGACACATGGCCAAAGATTGCAGAATGATAATCCCTCCTAGTGAACCACAACATAAAAACAACAATCACAGACAAGAACCTTAGAAAAGGACATGGATAAGAAAGCATAATCAATACAACAATGAAGAATGCACACTCGCTCTACAAGCTAAGCAGAAGAAACGTGGTTGGTATGTTGACAGTGGTTTTTCAAAACACATGATAGGAGATAAAGATAGGTTTCTTACATTAAGAAAGGAAAGAGATGGACCAGTCTCCTTTGGAAATGATGATTCAGCCAAAATCATTGGAAAAGGCACAGTCAGAATTGGGAACAAGAATACAAAGGAAGAAAATGTTCTACTCGTAGAAGATATGAAACATAATATTCTAAGTGCGAGTTAAATGTCTGACCAAGGTCATAAAGTTACTTTCGATTCACAAAAGTGTGAGATAAGAAAATAAGGTTAAGGAAAATTGATTGCTACAATTGTGAGAACTTCAAGCAACATATATGTGTTAAGTGAAATTGGAAATGAAAAGTGTTGTCTAGGAAAGGAAGATCAAATTTGACTATGGCACAAAAGAATGGGTCACATACATTTTGATAACCTTGTCAAAGTCAGCAAAAGAGAAGTAGTCAGAGAAATGCCCTAGATCACGAAACCAATCAACACTTTATGAAAGCATTGTTAACAAGGAAAACAAACAAAGACCAAGTTCAAATCAAAGGAATATTCAACGACAAGACCACTGGAAATTGTGCATACTAATCTAGTTGGACCAACTAGAACAAAGGGTTTAAAAGGTGAGAAATACTTTAGGTTATTAGTTGATGATTATACAAGAATGACTGCAGTTTTCTTTCTCAAGAATAAGTGAGAATCTTTTGAAAACTTCAATATCTACAAGGAAATGGTTGAAAATGAAATGGATTCAAAAATCAAATGCTTGAGATTTGATAATGGAGGAGAGTTCACTTCAAAGGAATTTATGGACTACTGTAGCAGTCATGGAATAGCAAAACAATTCTCCGTTGCTAAGACACATCAACAGAATGGAGTTGTTGAAAGAAAGAACAAAACAATACAGGAAATGGCTCGAACAATGCTAATGGATTGCAAATTGACGGATATTTTTTGGACACAGGTAGTGCATACAACAATTCACATTCAAAATAGAGTAATACTCAAAAACAACACTGACAAAACTCCCCACAATCTATGGAAAGAAAGACCAACAAATGTGAAGCACTGCAGAGTTTTTGGAAGCAAATTTTACATCAAAAGAGAAGATGGTAGAATGGGAAAGTTTGATTGTTGTGTGGACAAAGGAGTAGTTGTTGGTTACTCAAGTACAAGAAAAGCATACAAGTGTTGCAACCTGAGATTGAACAAAGTTGTGGAAAACATCAACATAACAATTGATGAAACATGTAGACAAGAATTGAAGGAAGAAGAAAATGAATCAATGTAACAACTTTACGAAGAAGAAACATAAGATGAAAAAGAAGGGGAAGATGAAGAGGATCCGATAGAAGCAGAAGAGCAAGTTCAACAAGTGACTCCAAAGAGACCTAACAAGTGAGTACAAAAGAATCATCCTTCAGATCAGATTATTAGAAACAAAGATGCAGGAGTTGAGACTAGAAGAAGAATGTGTTCACCAGAACAAACACACCTAGCACTCACATCTACGATTGAACTAACCTATTTTGAAGAGGCCAGCAATGATAAATTTTGGAATAAGGCCATGGATGAAGAATTGGATCAAATAGAGAAAAATGACACTTGGGAATTGGTTCCAAGACCGAAGGATAAGAATGTGATCGACACAAAGTGGGTTTACAGGAATAAATTGAATGAAGATGGACAAGTTACAAGGAACAAAGCTAGATTGGTATGTAAAGGATATGCACAGGTTGACATAATCGACTTTGAATATACATTTGCCCTAGTTTCCAGAATGGAAGCAATCCGATTGCTTTTAGCTTATGCATGCTCCAAAAATATTAAAGTGTATCAGATGGACGTAAAATGAAGTTTTCTGAGTGAGGAACTTGAAGAAGAAATCTACATTGAACAACTAGAAGGATTTCAATTGTCAGAGAACACAGATTATGTGTGTAAATTAAAGAAGGCCTTGTATGGTCTAAAACAGGCTCCTAGAGCATGGTACTTTAGACTGGATAAATATCTACAACAGACAGGGTTCATAAAAGGAAGTGCAGACAACAACCTCTACATCAAGGTAAGTCAAGATAGTATTTTATTAATTGAAGTTTATGTTGATGATATTATTTTTGGTAGTGATTATGATAGGTTAAGCCATAAATTTTCAAAGGATATGCATAATGAATTTGAAATGTCATTACTTGGAGAACTAACCTTCTTTCTAGGACTTCAGATACGTCAAAGAAACCAAGGAATTTTTATTTCTCAAACCAATTATATTAGAGAAATTCTAAAGAGGTTTGGAATGGAATACTGCAAACCAGTTATCACTCCCATGCAAACCAGTTGCAAGTTAAGCAAAAATGATGATTCAAAGTCTACAGATTTAAGGAAATACATGTCAATGATTAGTAGCCTACTATATGTGACATCATCCAGACCAGATGTAATGCAGGCAGTTGGACAGATGGCACGATTTCATGCAGCACCAAAGGAATCACATGTATTAGCAGTGAAGAGGATTTTCAGATATCTTAAAGGAACATAAGAGTTTGCATTATGGTATACAAAAGGGAAGGATCTATCACTTATTGCCTACACAGATGCAGATTGGGCAGGTTGTATTGATGATTGACGAAGCACCAGTGGAGCAACGTTCTACTTGGGTGAGTGTTTAGTATCATGGCTAAGCAAGAAACAATCATTAGTATCTTTATCTATAGCCGAGGAAGAGTATATTGCAACAACAACATGTTGTACACAGGTTCTTTGGATGAAACAAACTTTGACATATATACAGGTTGAGTATGATGATCCCATTCCAATATATTGTAATAATACAAGTGCCATTAGTATCTTAAAGAACTTAGTGATGCACTCTAAGATGAAGCACATTCCAATCAAGTATCACTTTATACGAGGTTGCAAAAAACAACATTCAAGTTGAGTATGTGGGCACAAAATAACAAGTTGCAGACATATTTACAAAACCACTTCCACGGGAATACTTTCAGTATCTTTGCCAAAGACTCATAGTTATTTATACTCCAAAATGAATGCTTTTGAATGATTATCTTATATGTCTTAGATGTACATGTGGAAGCACGATAAAGAGGACAGTTCAGTTAGGGGGAGCAACCCCAGATGGAAAAATACCTTTGCCATTGATGACAAAGAGGGAGAGATTTATCAGATGCAGAGGACAGATGCATGGTTCTAGGGGGAGCATGAGCGATATAAATTCAGTGTTTCATGACACGATTCCAGTATTGCATCATAGTGTTGCCATCAATGCCAAAGGGGGAGATTGTTGATTAAGGTTGGTTGTCATTGATGTCAACCCTTGAAGGAAGTTGAAGAAACTATGTTTGGGTAATGGACCCAAGTTTGTTTGATGGATAACAATATGAGTTTTGATATATTTGCAGGTAATACTATTCTATATGGATAGTACATGTCATGCCATTTTCAGTGGTATGTGGAACGTCACATAACTCCTCACGGTTAGAGAGTTATGGCCATGTGAAGTTGGAGAACCCTCATGAGTCATCTAGAAGCCCCAAAATGTCAAAGTGGTTTGAGAGATTTTTGGAAGGTAAATAATAAAGTGAAGTGACGAGTGTACTATAATTCAAAGTGAATACAAAATAAATTATTTAAATAATTAAGTTAATGTACTATAATTCAAAGTGGATACAAAATAAATTATTTAAATAATAAAGTTAATGGATAAATTACTAATTGGACAAGTGGTTAGAAGTTGGTTAACCCTAAAATAATGAAAGTGGGTTAAGATGGTTAAAAGGTAACCCCTTGAGGAAACTACATGAAAGTATAAATAAGAGGCAAGGCTCTCTCATTTTACATCACACTTAAGCATATTGAATATCTACAGGTGAGTAAGGTAATCAAAGGAAATCTAAGCCGAATTTCAGAGAGAAGGTGAAGTAAAGAAGACCGAAATTCAAGGGAGGATAAATTCTTTTGACGATGCTTTCTAAGGTATGTTATTTACAGGCCATCTCACTATTTTCGTAATAATTTTTTTTCTAGAATGATTCAGACCGTGAAATTTATAGGCCATTGAGAAAACATATCCAAGTAGTTGTGGTACGAATTTCAACTTGTGGGTCATTGTAGTTTTGGAGTTACACTCCGTGGAAAATAGAGTTTGTGGCTAGTCCTGAAACTAGTCTAAAACAAGTGTTTTGGGTAAAAACGTCACAACTTATTCATAACAGATCAAAATTAAGTAAGACCAAATGTGTTGGTTAGAGTACAGTCTGTAGTATTATGTGTAAAAGTTTCAGATCCATACAACAAATATTCCGTTCAAGGCACGCTCTATAAGTTTGCTCTCTAGAATAAGCCATAGTTCAACAAGGTATGCCATTTTTGCTATAACTCCTTTTCTGAGAGGTTTCAAGTAGTGACACCTGGAGGAATTGCATAAAACACACTAAAGAACATTGTGTACTATTTTAAGATCTTTATTCATTACAGGTACATCGTTATGATTATTTCAAGTTAGGGTTGTTGACTAATCCAAAACTAGTCATGTGAGATTAAAGAAAAGTTTAATGAAAATGTTAGTCTCTTGTTGTTAAAGTTAAGGAAGGTTTGCAGGTATGTGATCATATACACCAGGTCTGTTACAGAGTTACAAACTAGATTTGGATGATGAAATTGATGAGGGCTTTTGGTTGAGGTACATGTTGGGTACATGGTTGAGACAAGTAGTTGATGAGTTGGCACATACATGAGGTGTATAGTTGATGATGTTGGTACATCTTGATGAGTCATAGTTGATGAGTAGCTGATACATTATTGGTACATACTTGGTACATGGTTGGATGCACTTGTTTATGGTATAGGTTGATTACAGGTTGACGTACAGGTTGATGCATGGTTCAGGTTTATTGGTACAGGTTTACAATGATATATCTCACAGTGATAGTGTGACAGTGGTTCCATCATTCTACTTCTACTTCAGGGTGGTTGGATGGGGCAAGGACAAGTGGTTGTAGTGACCTTCCGGTTGTATCCGGAGATCATAAGGGGGTTGTAGCCTCCTTTTGATTGTAGGCAGAGAATTGGGGAGTTGGAGCTTTCCTCAGGTTGTAGCATGAGAAACTAGGGGGTTGGAGCCTCCTTCCAGTTGCAGCTGGAAAAAAAAGGAAGTTGGTTCTTCCAATGAATGTAATTCTTCAAGAAATATAAGAAAAATCATTCCGTGGTTTTCTCCCGCTTTGGGTTTCCACATAAAACACTGGTGTACTGTGTATGTGTATGATTGTTCATTTGTTCATTGCTTATTTACTCCACAGCTATTGGATGATAATGCTACATTGATATAACACTTGGATTATATGGTTAAAAAGGATTAGATTGCAATCATCAACAATGACAACCAATGGTCTGTGAGAGATGAGAGGAATTCTCAAAATGGAAACTCTGCTAAATAGTTACAACAACTATTTAATTACAACCCTTGATTTCAAGATCACAAGCAAATGGATGACATGGATTATTTGTTTGTTGGGATGGTTAGCACAATGGCCACTCTTTGTTTTCTCAAAGTGAATGAAATCACATTAGCTTGATTCAATTTCCATGTGAGGCTATCACAATTGCAAATGACATTCTTCCTTATGTTCCATTAATCAAGCTGAGAGAAATAAATTCCTTACACAAAATTAACCCACACACCATACTATAAACACGTAATAATTGCAAGAAATTCCATGACAAAGTGGACACAATGTTTACCCTGGAGACCCAAATGGGAAAACCATGTTAGAATGGGCTCAGTGTTTCGATTTCGACAATCTCTAGTACAACATTGTCCTCCTCTTAATGCTCCCTCACTTGGCCAAAAAAAACCATTTGAGAACGAGATTAGCTGAAGAAATAGGGATATCTAAGGAGTAAGTGAAGCCCAAAAACCATGGCTCTTCACTTCCCATTCCTCAACCTTCTCTCTTATTCGATTTTTAATGACATTTAATTTTCCTCTCACGTTCTCATTTTTCTTGTCTTATTTGACTTTACATTTGCCGATCATTTACATAGTTTACACAACCATCATAGTTTGTTGAATGACCTTGTTTGTACTGAGTCTTATCCATTCTTGCTTTGGATCCATTCCGAATCATTTTTCCACCTCATTTGTTGCCCAAGTTTGTGCCAAACATATTAGCATTTGGAGAAATAACATGTCAAATTGTTCTCCACGACTTTAATGCCTCTCTAGCAAAGGGTTCAAGAAAGAGAACCTTCATCCCCTACAATATGTATATTGGTCACTATGGGCTATGGAACTCTAATCAGGCCATGCAAGAGACCAATGTTATGCCCGAATACAAATTTTCTCAGGGACAATTCAAGAAACATGATCCTAAAGGGTTTATTTTAAAACATAGTATTTATGTTTCTGTCTCCTATCCATATGCTTTTGAGTAGTGGTATTTCAAGATACCTTATGAAAATGCAACCTCATGGGAGTAGGTACTAGAAACATTAAAAATCAAAGATCCAACTCCTTCATAGGGAACAAGCTCACATGAAAGAACTAACAAAGAAGTGGAAATAATTAAATAGAAACTATTTGGGGTTGAACAATTAAGACAGAAATAAGAGGGAGAAAGAACAAAAGAAAAAGCATAAAATGCAAAACTTGAAAAAGAGGAAAAAGAAATGCAATCCACAACTCATCTGGAGAAGAAACTTGAAAAATAAAGAGTAGAAAAAGAAAGAAAATTAAAGGAAGGAAAAAATGAGGAAGAGACTGCTAAAAATGAGGAAGAGGCTGCTAAAAATGAGGAAGCCAAACAAGATCAACAAGGTATTGATGAACCTATAGAGCAGCCTAGGCAATAGCAGACTCAAACTGGTCAACCTCTTGTTGACAATTTCATTGATTTAATTATGGAAGATAAAATCATTCCAAAATAAAATACATCTTTAGTGAAAAATATCATACACAAAGACATTGCAATGGAACATGTAGCTACTCCTAGTCACTTACAAAATATCTTATCTTGGGGAGAGAAAAATATACTTGATTCAATCGATGAAGTGGAAGATTTGGAATTAATTTCTTACAATAAGAGAAGAAAAAACATTGTTAAACAAACTCAAACGAAAAAAAGGATTGACTTGAACAACACAATAATCTATACCACTAAAGAGAAAGTATTAGACATAGAAAGAACCAAACTAATAGAGTTTCTCTTAGTTGGATTGGCCATTACACATGGCACCTTAGACAAAGCTCAATCAGAGGCAACAAATGTACAAAACCCTGAGAAAAAAATTGCATTACTTGAAAAGAAGGTAAAGTACTACAAATTTGCACAAGGCCTAGTTGTAGTCTTTATAGACCATGTATTAGAGGAAGATGACGCTAATGTACACGTTACAAGGGATTTTTAAGCAAAATCCTTTCAATTGCATGAGCTTAGCTTAAAATTATCTATTTTGTATAAAGAAAATTTGACGTGGAAGGAGAATCAAGGAAAAACACAAGACCAACTTGAGTTCATCAAAAAAATCTAGAAACATAGAGGAGATGAACCACACAAGGATTTTGAGAAAAGTTGAGATATATATAATTGATTAAGACATGAGTTATTGGAGAAAAGTTACTCACGAGACACAAAGACAAATATAAGATGAGTGGTTGGCATGTATTAAAATCTGGGACTTTATTGAGGATACCAACACTAAATTTCAACATCCCTCCTTAGGTCCACCTAAAAACTTTTATCCAATCAACCAAGTTTTGCAAAATTTTGAGGATATAACAAAGTGGCACAACTCTAAGGTGCAAAGTGTATCAAATGTTGAAAAGGAACATTTACAAATGTTCCTAACTGTAGAAGCTAATAAGACTACTCAACTCAAATGCACCTTCCCTAAAGTTGAGAATATATTAAAAGGTTTAATAGAGAATTACCAAATTTAAGGGCCCCATGTAGGCAACATGTTTTCCCTCATAATGGTATATGTAAAATTGTTTTTGATCAATGGGAGAAGTATCATAAAGTAGTTAGGAGGAAAACCCTCGGTTCACATGAGGATTAAGTTTTAGCTGATTATTATAACCAATTTTATAGTTGTATTTATGGTAGAATTTGAGAAGTAATGAGGGATTTTTGGTGCAAAGGCTTTTTGATGAATTACTTTGTAAAGAAATACTTCTAATACACTGATTAATTGAGAAACCAACCATTGGCCAAATATTTTATGACTCAAGAAAGCTTTCATGCATATGGTGTTTTGTAGACTATTTTGCAATTCGAGTGATAGAATGAGAAATCTTTCATGCATATGGTGTTTTGTAGACTTTTTCACAATTCGACTTATAGAATGGATGTTCTTTAAGAGACTTCATTTTGTGTGCTTCAAACTATTCTAAAACAATATTGGCATTTCTTTCGTTCTATTTCTTTAACAAATCTATATCATTTATTTTATAGTAATTTATTATGTATTTTTAAGTTTAGTTTCTTATTTTATTAGAAAGTTTTGTTATTTCATCTAATGAATTTCTAAAAGACTATTTCATTGACTTTTAAAGGAAATTTTCTTTCGTTTTGAGAGCTAACTCTCGAGATTGTGTACCTATTTCAAGCATTATTAGATAGTGAGTTTACTTATTTTCTACAAAACTTTTGAAAACAATAAAAACAAAATTCCATAAAATCTTAAATCTCATTGAAAGGTTGTCATGCCATTAATCCATAGGTTATTTCCTTACCAAACAAGGAAGAGTATAATTGGGCCTCTTCACTAGGTTAAAACCCTGATGTTGATATTTAATATTTTTCCCTATCAATCGAATTGGCACTATAAGGAGGGTTTGAAATTGTATGGTTGATTCAACTCTAAAAAATGGGCCATCTACAAACAACCCAAATACTAATAGTGAAACTACAAATCCTGAAATATCTCTTGAACAATCTAGTTTCCAATATTTGGAAAAATACTAAATAGAATCTTGATTTTGAGATTGAGAGTCCATACACATTATCAAACGAGGAAATGAACACTTTAAGACGAAGAACTTGAGCATACACTAGATAGATTTGTGCCTTGCAAGTTGCCCCACTACTTCCTTGAAGAATAAGTACAACTCAGAGTGTTCCTCAGACTAGAGATAGAACCCTAGTTCATACTATAGAAGATTTGGTAGAATTTACATTAAAATAAATTTCCCAACCTTTAAATCTGATTCCTTCAACCCCTAATCCTGCTACATCCCCTATAGCCATTGAATATTCTAAGCGTCAATCTAAATTATAATCAAAATCAAAGAATTCATATAGTAGATCTGTGTTTTCGAACATGGCAAACAATCAAAACTAGAACCAAGCCTGGTTAGCAATAGATGCCTTGGCAGATGCATAACTTACCTAAGCATCCAAATCGTCTTTTGCCAAAATATTACCTTGATCTATGTGGACCTCGAGAATATTGTATCAAGAAGTTCATCTTGGCTATTAGATTGATGAATGTGTAGCATGAAGATGTGGTATGTAATCTATTCCCATACACCTTTGAAAACGAATCCTCAATTTCGTATTTCAATATACCATTTGAGATGATTTTCAAAATACTTTCATAGATAAATTTGGGGAGGAAACTACTATCAGAGATTTAATGGCTGAACTATTTTCATTGGTAATGGATCCAAAAGAAAGAGTTAAGGAATTTAACCAAAGGTTTACAACAATCATTAATAAGTTCAAGACTCTTGGGTTATTTATTTGTCGTTTAATAAACTATGTTGTCAATCTGGGACGTAGACTTATGAGCTGTAAACACAATATGTGTAGGATAAAGGGTGAAGTGTATCTATTCAAAGTATGAATCCAAAAAAACATAAGTGTATTCAAATCACAAGGAAACTAAAAGTAAATATCAAACACCTTAATCTTGCATTCACAAATTTATTACAAGATGAACAATGGCACTGCATACTTATGTCAAGATGTGTGGTCTATGCATAGGCATGTTTCTAATGAGATCTTGTTTAATCAAAGAATACTTAATATTTCAATGTATGAGGGAATCAAAGTGCTTAAAACCAAAAATCAAACCTATGAACTAAGTGTTCATGCACTCTGACATGTGATTAACTCGTCAACCTAATGAATTATAATTATTGTAACTTAACTTAATAAACATGAAATGCAAAGGTAAAATACCATTCAAGATATTATTCAAATCAATCGACAAAACATGAGTTGAACTCTTGCAAGATGCCACTGATCTAATGCTGAAATTATTAGCTTAGAAAGGTAAGAAATGAAATCTGTAAACTAAACCAAGCACATAAACTAAAGATGCAAATTCATATGTTAAGTATAAAAAGTATTTGTTGGCGATGTTGCACTTTGCATCCAGATTACTTATCTTTGTGCAATTACGACTCAAGTAGAATCTTGTCATTCATCTCAACATATTCATTTAGTCAGAGCAAAATAGTAAATATCATAATGAAACCAATTATTAGTCTCTTAAGACCTGATCTTTACAAAGGGCTCAAAGTACTCTCTTTCACTTTGAGTGTTCTTGTACTCATAACAAT
The DNA here is from genome assembly GCA_009831015.1 of Picea engelmannii. Taxonomy (NCBI): domain Eukaryota; kingdom Viridiplantae; phylum Streptophyta; class Pinopsida; order Pinales; family Pinaceae; genus Picea; species Picea engelmannii. The sequence goes on along the minus strand of ML778510.1, from coordinate 483,727 downwards.
GACGAGTTCATTTCTTGAAGGATTCTAATAACTATGACAAGTCCAAATCCTTTAAGTTGCATGAGCATAAAAGAAACACAACGAATGAAATATCAAACTAATTGAAAATTGGAATCAAACATATATATCAAATGAGAAGTAACGTAAACGTTAGTATTCCTAGATACGAGACAAGCTACATGTTTACTGTTAACAAAATAATACAAACCAAATTGAAATTCTCACACATAACACTACAGAGCACAACCAAGTCTCTACAATGCATAATCAAACTAAGATGACAAACTAAGATAACACAATAAAATACAAGCTAGTTGTGTTGGGCCCTTAGTTTTTGGAGAAGAAGATGAGGATGAGTAAGTAGTGGACAAAGTCAAATGCACAGTGCGACAACCAAAAGCTTCAGAAAGTGGTGGAAAAACCAATAATGTTGGTGGATGAAAAGAAATATCGGGTGTTCATAGAAGCATATTTGATTTAGTCAATCGACTTTGTCAAAGATTCACAAGTATAAATAAAAGGTCAATGTAAAGGGAGAAGGGTTTGTTGATGAAAAGGAATGGAAGTCCTTATACCAACATTTTCGACCCTTGTTGGGCTAAGGCAAGATAGGCAGGATTATTACCCTATGTTTATAAAACTAAGATGACAAACTAAGCTAACACAATAAAATACAAGCTAGTTGTGTTGGGTCCTTAGTTTTTGGAGAAGAAGATGAGGATGAGTAAGTAGTGGACAAAGTCAAATGCATAGTGCGACAACCAAAAGCTTCAAAAGCGGTGGAAAAACCAATAATGTTGGTGGATGAAAAGAAATATCGGGTGTTCATAGAAGCAGATTTGATTTAGTCAATCGACTTTGTCAAAGATTCACAAGTATAAATAAAAGGTCAATGTAAAGGGAGAAGGGTTTGTCGATGAAAAGGAATGGAAGTCCTTATACCAACATTTTCGACCCTTGTTGGGCTAAGGAAAGATAGGTGGGATTATTACCCTATGTTTATAACCTTTAACAAAAATATCTATTAGTCCTCAAGTAATATGTACTTGGGCCTAATGTTGTCTTATATGTTGTGTTTGACAAAGAAATAAAGAAATGTTTGCAACATAAATTTATAACAGATTTAATGAAATAATCATAAAACAAAATCTGAAATAAAGATTACACATGAAGAACAAAGTTGAGACCAAAACCATCAATGATTTTATTAATTCAGTTATGAATTACAACCAAAAGATTTCTTTCACACCCCTTCATGGGTAAGGACCAAAGTACGACTTAGAAGTCAGAGGTGGAATGTTACATCACATAGAGACGACTGGTGTCTTCTAAGTTAGACCAAGACTGAGAAAAACTGGATCAACAAGCCATTGCATGTCATTGTCTTGACTCTACAGAATAATCCTAATTAGCACTGAAAACTAATTCATAAATCGACTAAGAATTAAAAGACTATCAAAACAAATAATCAACCTTCTGAAGCATGCCAACAATCTATGCTTCTTGGTCCTTCTTATTGCCACCTTTAGTAAGACCCTGCTATCAATAAGAAGATTTAAACCTTTAAGTGATTCAGAAATGAATGGAGTATTAATGTAATCTCATTTTGGAGCAAAAGAAAACCTTATCAGAGTTTGTGCTTCTATTATCCTCCTTTGCTTGTCCTTCAAGTCTTTCTTTTATTCTTCAAAAGTAGTTTTGGGTAGTTCCAACTACTTTTAGTTAAGTTACTTAAGTACCTTATAGTTAAATAGGGACAAATTATAAACATATATTAATAAATAATGATAAGGGTATAATAAATACTAACTAACAAGTGGGGATCCCCTACACATCCTTATTATTTAATTAAAATATCACCTTGTTCCTCCATAGATAAATATGCATCCCATGCCATTCAAACATTCATAACATATAAATACCCAATCAACCCACATAAGTATTCCAAAGAACACTCGTGGCTCCCAAATATATATATATATATATATATATAAGTGAAGTTTGTCCCAACAGTCTAAATAAATTATCATGATAAAATAAAAAATCATATTTTTTTATGTGAGGTAGTTTGCTTCTGTCCACTGTCTTGAGACTCTACCACTTTGAGCACATGTGAATCTACCTTTATAGGAATTTTACCTTTGATTGATGATGCCTCTATATCTCCAAAAGAGATAGGCATGTCTTCATGTCTACGGTGCTAGGAATGAGATGTGACTGAGTGTGAGGATGTCTCAGATCAGTCGAACTTAGCAGAATTGGCTAGCTGTTTTCTCTTACTAGGTTCAAGTTCTTGAGCAAGAGACTTAAGTTTTTTTTAAGATCTCATATGAATGATCAAGTGATGTCACTAATGCAATGTGTTGATATGGTTGCTTAAGAGGAGGAGGAGGTAATGACAAAGACATTGTGGGGCATCCCTCAACATGAGTTTGGGGAGGATGCACAACATCATTCTAGCTCTAATTGACTAGAACTTCTAGTTGCAAAGATACATGTGGTTGCACTGGTATGCTGGAAATGCTAGGATGAGGATGCAATGGTGTCCTCACAGGTGAAGGAGGATGTCAGAAGGCTCATTTCCCAGCTAGGTTCAAGAAACCTGTTTGTAAAAGTTGATTGAACTCTTCAGACTCTGCATCAAAGTGAATGGAGAATCGTAACATCTCATTTCCTCTTTTCCAAAAATTATTTGGCCTCCTTTCTCTATTTGATCTGCCTTTATTTCCTCTGCTATAGTTTCCTCTACTAGAAAAGCTCATCTAGAACTCATCCGGATTATTTTCGACACGAAATGAGAGCGGAGATATAACACATAAATATACAAAGATATTGCAAGAGAGCCAATAATATAACAGAGATATATCGGATATATAACAAGAGGCACATATATACAATAATACACAATTTCTATTAATGAGCAAAATGTACAAAACTGTAGAAATACAGAGTGAAAGACCCGCTAGAATGGTGGTAGATTATCTCTGAGAAGAGATGTGACGACTACTCACATTTGAAAAAAGATGATTACAATGAGGCTCTAAAGGCCCTTTTAACATAAATAAAATTAAAGACTCTAACCGCCGAAGATGAAAATCCAACAATTTTGTGGACCCCATTTTGGGTAGTTTGGAGTATCAACTTCCCGGGGGCGTAACTTTGGCATACGATCTCCGTTTGGGGTGCACGATAGCTCGTTGGAAAGGTATAATAGAGGAGATTCATTCTAGGGGATTAATAAGAGCCTTCACATATCATTAATGTGCTTTATCCTAAAAAAAATTCATTTAGGCCCTCAAAATGGCTCAGGAAGTTAAGGAATCGAAAAACTGCTAAAAATAGTAAATTGTGAGAAGACTGTTTTGAGCCAGTTGGAATATGTGGGTGGCCATTGATGTCCACCTGGAACAATCCTCCCTCCTAAGGAAGAAATGGTATCCATTGCATTGAGTGCCCAGGGGAGAGGGAAACGTGTTTTCTGAATCCACATCTTGATGTGTTGCTTGCCTTGTTGGAGACGTTGCGTTGCATAGCTTGTTGAAGGATATCACAAACCTGTGGCTGGAAGGGTTGGACATTTTTAACTAGTCTAACAATATGAGATGACTTTGTGTAGAAGGAATCCTTGCGCTTTTCTTCAATCTTGTTGACCTTCTTCTATTGGATAGAAGGTGCTTGGACTGAGGCTGCAGTGGTTGCGATGTTTCTCTGTTCACCTTTTGAATAGACCATGAAGAAGTTGAATTTTGTAGTATGAGATACTACCTTGCGACACTGTTTAGGTGGGACAATAGTTGGAACTACCTTTGGTATCTTGTAGAGATGAGGCCCCAGAGTAACAATGACACTACTAGGTCAAGACTCATAGATAACATGGTTGTTCCACATATATGGATGGCCCAAGAGAACATAATATAAATACAGTGGGGAAACATCACATAATACCTCATCCTTGAAGGGATGGATGCCGTATGACAATCAAGACTGCTGGCTGACACAGAGGTTTCGTCCCTGGCGAAGCCACCCGATCTTGTATGGCTGCGGGTATGGTGTTTTTAACAATCCCAACTGTTTGAGGACGTCTACTGAGATGAGGTTCTTCTAGATTTCACTATCACCAATAAAATGCAACAGGGTCCCTTTCACCCACATCTGTGAATGAAAAAGGCTCTCCCCCTCTTAAGGATCTGCTGGTTCTTCTATTCAAATTGTTTCGGTCATGACAATAGCGGTGGGGTCTATGTCAATGATCTATATTTTTCCATTATTTTATGAATCAAATTCCGAATCAGGATTCAACTCCTTGTCTTTGATCTCAACCACCAATGACTGTTTTGAGTGAAATTCATCGGTGTTTTGCCATGGGATTTTGTGGAAATCACACAACTTTTCAGTGTCCTTCTTTGTCTTTCCGTTACACTTCTTTTCCTGTGCATTGGACTGGTTGTCGAAAGGTTGTTTATTAGGGACGTCTTTATCATTCTTTGGTTGTTGTGGAATTACAGAACCGTAGTCCTGTTTGTTCTGGTGATTAAATTTCTTCTTGATTTTGACAACATATTGATAGGAATCTCCCAACGATGAGATGTCCAAAAACTCCATTTCAGTTTGGATGTATCTGTGTAGAGCCCCATAGTATTTTAGAACCAAATTCCACTCATAATCTTTGATACCCAACTTATTGTGCAAGGTATGGAAGGTATTGGTGAAATCTGACACTGCTTGGCCCCTCTCTTGACACAAAGTGGTCCATCTCATGTACTGGTCGTCATAGTTACCAATAGGGTAATATATATATATATATATATATTATGCTGGCGGAATCGGCAACTGGGCCGGTCTCGTACTCGCGTGACACGGGGTCGATTCCGACCGCTACCACTATAACCTCCAGGTGCCATACGTATGCCCCTTCCGCAGGCACGGGTAAGTCGGGGGGATTTGAACTTGAAACCTCATAGTACATAACACGCTATATCACGGCACTTGCCAATTGAGCTGCCCCCCGGGGGCTACCAATAGGGTAATATTGTTCCTTGATCGCATCTAAAAAAAAATCCCAAGTGGGCTCGACCCCATATATTCTAGAATCTCTATGGAAATTTCCTCCCAGTAAGTTTAGCACCAATGTTTGACATTGGACAGAGCCTTAAGGAGTGCGAAGGTGATCTTTTCCCTGTCAGAGAAATTATGAACAAAGAAATAACCTTCTAGCAGATTTAAACATTTTTCTAGGGCATCCGCATCTATCTATTCTTGAAATACGAGAATATCAAAATTAACTTGTACCTCGAAAGGTGAGGTGCCTCCAAAGTGGTAGATTGATGAAGACGCGTCAGTTGTTATCAGCAGGTGTTGAAGGATGTGGGAAAAATTCTCCATCATTTCGTCCCTCTGTCGCGTGAGAGCTTGCTCAAGAAACAAATTGATAGAATCGTCTGCTTTGTCGTTGTTATTTTCTTCCTCCATGGAGGGTTTATTGGGTTTGAGAGAGTTATTGTCCTCAAGAGAGACAATATTGAGACCCATCTTTCTATATTTAGACCTCGTCGGGGACATGCACTGGAAAAAGGATCAAGAGCAACCTGCTCTAATACCACTAATCCGGATTATTTTCGACACGAAATGATAGCGAAGATATAACACATATATATACAGAGATATTTCAAGAGAGACAATAATATAACAAAGATATATCATATATATAACAAGAGGCAAAGATATACAGTAATACACGATTTCTACTAATGAGAAAAATGCAGAAAACTGTAGAAATACAAAGTGAAAGAATCGCTAGAATGGTGGCAACTTATCTCTGAGAATAGATGTGACAACTACTTACATTCACAATAAGATGATTACAATGAGGATATAAAATCCTTTTTAACATAAATAAAATCCAAAACCCAAACCCCGGAAGATGAAAAACCAATAGTTTTGTGGACCCCGTTTTGAGTAGTTTGGTGTATTAACTTCTCGGGGACATAACTTTGGCATACGATCTAAGTTTGGGGCGCATGGTAGCTCGTTGGAAAGATATCGTCGAGAAGATTCATTTTGTGGGCTTAATTAGAGTCATAGGCCATCTTTGAGGTGCTCAATCTGGAAAAAAAATCATTTAGGCCCTCAAAATGACCTCAGAAGTTCAGGATCTGAAAAAATGCTAAAAATAGTAAATTGCCATAAGACTGTTTTGAGCCAGTTGGAATAGGTGGGTGGCCACCGATATCCACCTAGATAAATCCTCCCTCCTTGTGTTGAGTTCTCGTGGGAGAGGGAAAATCGTTTGTTGAATCTGTTTTTTGATGAGCTGGTTGCCTTGCTGGAGAAGTTGCGCTGCTTAGCTTGTTGAAGGCTGTCACAAACCTATGGCTGGAAGGGTTGGACCTTTTTAGCTAGTCCAACTACATGAGATGACTGTGTGCAGAAGGAATCCTTACACTTTCCTTCAATCTTGTTGACTTTATTCTACTAGAAAAAAGGTGTTTGGACTCAGGCTGTAGTGGTTGCGGTGTTTTTCCGTTCACCTTTTGAACATACTGTGAAAACACTGAATTTTTTAGTATGAGATACTACCTTACGACATTGTTTAGGTGGGACAGTAGTTGGAACTATCTTTGGTATCCTGTAGATATGACTCCCCAGAGTACTAATGACACTTCAGGGTTGAGATTCATATATATCATGGCGCTTCCACATATATGGGTGGCCTAAGAGAACATCACAGACATTGAGTGGGGCAACATCACATAATACCTCATCCTTGAAGGGTTGGATGCCGTATGACAATTGACATTGTTGTCTGGCACAGAGGTGTTGTCCCTAGTGAAGCCACCCGATGTTGTATGGTTGTGGGTGTGGTGTTGTCGACAATCCCAACTATTTGACGACCTTGTTGTTGGGAAAAACACCCTACGGACTAGCAAACTAGGGTCAGACTTGCATGCAGATTTTGACCGAATAGAAACTACTTTTTTACCTACAACCCAAGATTTAAACCCCTTTTTCACAGTAAATGCATGGAAAAGGACCACCAACCTTATTACCGACGTTCGATGTAGATCCTCTGTTGCTCTTCGATTACTTGCTTGCGCTGCTCCTTCCACAGATGACCTGCACTCAAGACAAACAACAACTATGCATGCATACTACTTCTATACTATAGGGTTAGAAATCAAGCATAAATTAATCAAACCATAGACAATTCATGCATTGGGACGGGAAACATATTCTTTTTTATTAGTGAAAATGAATCAACTTACAAAAAGCTGAGACCGACCACCGCTCCTTGAACCTGATCCTGGGCTCCTCTTCTTCTGTCCTTCAACTGCTTTGCGTTAAATCTCCTTTGGCATGAGGAAAGACTAAAGGGTTGGGACAATGGATTATGTAAATGGGCAGAGTTTCTTCACTATATTTTTTCCTCCTCCAAATGGTACCCCTACCCCTTATTTTAGAGGCTAGAAGGAGCTAGGGTTTTGGACAAACCCTCGACCATGCATGGCCGGGAGTTTCAGTTAACTGACCCATAGCTTTTTGTTCCATCAGGAACTTTCCTTTTTTCTTGCTTTGTTAGGTACACGCGGGCTGTTGTGAGTCAGCGAGTGTGCACACACGTGCAGTAATGGGTTAGGGCACGTGGGCCTTGACACAAGAGGATTTTCAAAGAGTTGTTCAGCAGAGTTTTGGCAAGGAAGGGATATGAGTTGGCCTGATGCTAGGTAAGCATGTGTGGTGCAATTTAGGGTTATAACATATGCCCCCTAATGTGTGAGGTCAAAAGAGCATCTGATGGCCGAAATACATTACCAATCTTTACTGATGTGCCGGATGATTGAGCCCAAGGATTAGGAATTAGGAGGTGCAGTCTGCAAAATAACAAATGTCTCACCGAGGCGGGAATACCCATGCTTGGGATAAAATAGAACCATGGCTACCAATCAAATACACTGTAGATCCATGTCAAATAACTATAAAGAGTAGCCGTGAATAATACACAACGGAGCTACATCTCGAAATCAGAAAGATATACATATAGAGTATCCATCTTTCAGAAGCTGATTCGACCTGATGGCTGGACTTCAGAGTTCGAGAAACAACTTCAAAATATTCTAAAACTCGGGTAGTAGTGTAATATGAGTATACAACTGCACTACCCAGAGGTCTTCGACGACTCGTCGGTTATGGACATGATAATCTTGATGATCGGACTGAAGGCTTCAGTGATTTCGAACAAGGACTTGATTGGACATTCAGGATGGCCGGGTATGCGGACAAGAGACATATTGCAGAGGGGCCGACTCAGGCTTAGTGACAAACTTCCCTTGGACAATATCACGACAAGTGATAAGACTCAGGCAACATATATGTTAATCATAAGTCTACGAAGCAGGAGGCAACACAAACTCTCCATATGTTTGGAAGAATAACCAAACAGTGGAGGAAACAACTCTATATAGCGAGAAAAGCTTCCTAAGGTCGTACTACATCCCATACTCTGATGATCAAACAGATAGATGTGCTTTATCCAAGGGTGACTCATTATGCTGCCAATAAAGAAAATACTTTTCCCATCCTCTTTTTGGGGTATATTTGATTTTTTTTGTTCTTTTCGATAATTTTGGAAAAAGAATAAAGGAATATTACATTACAATGGAGGAACGAGTACTTCAAACATACAAGCTCAAGGCACAAGGACAAGACTGATGTTTTGGTAAAATGATACTCAGGAAAAATCCTCCGGCGGCCAAAGGTGTTAAGATGCAGAAGCAAACTGTCACAAGGCTGGTGGATAAGGTATGCAAGTGCGGTTGATAGAACACACAATGGTAACGTCCTTCGATGTAAGTTTAACGAGCCCAGAGAAGGTAAGCTCGGTGGTTTTTCA